>CAIGRB010026682.1:0-16003 GCA_903798255.1 Fraxinus quadrangulata
GTCCATATGGTGGGTGTATTGGCTTACATATATCTCCATGAATACTTTTCAAGAAAGTTGGAGATTCAATATTGACCTTTGTAATCGAAGGTCTAATGACTAACTTGCGTTGCGAACAAGCTACACATGGATAATCATTAGGTAAAATAATCTTCTGATTCTTTTTGTTTATTATTCGACGCATTATTATAGCTCCTGCATGTCCAAGTCGATCATGTCAAAGTATAATTTTTTTAATCAACGAACTTCTGGTTCATGATAATATTTGATTCGATCATTTTTATAAATGTATAATACATGCCGATGTGAGTGCATGAAATTTATCTTTTATCTACTTCTGACTAGATACAAAAGAAGTTATGCAAAAATATTCAACATTATTTTCTTGCATTGTCTCAATGTGATATTCATTGCAATAGATATCTTTAAAATTAAGCAAATTTCTTTTGGATTTATTAGAATAAAGTGCATCTTCAATATATAATTTTATATTATTTGGTAAAATAATACAAGCTCTCCTGGAGCCTTCAACAATATTTGATGTACTTGATATCGTATTAACATTATTTTTTGCTAACGTTAAATTTTAAGTACTTTTATCTTAAAAAAATGTGAGCATATTTGCACTTTCTGATAAACAAATATCATTATAATTCATCTTAAATTTTATTAGTATTTCAAGATTTATGCTTTTTCAGAAGCACTAGTATGATATTTTTTGGAAATATGAAAACATCGAATTGTATGTTTTTCGGAGCGATAAATTAATATTCTTTTTGAATAAAACTTATTTTCATTTAAACAAAAATTACGATAATTATTGAATTGTTTAGTTTGTGTTCTTCAAGAACACAACGAGATAAAGTTCTTTGATACATGTGCTATTTCGAGATTATGTTATGTTTTATTATTGCTTCTTCAAGAACAATAGGACAATATTCTTCTAGAATATCGAAAATTATAATTCATGCTATTTAAGAGCAATCACATATTATTATAATAATACAAGGATTTACTCTTCATGACTAAAAATATAATTTACATTAAAACGTATTTAATTATACTCTTCGGGAGCAAGTAAAATCTAACTAGAATATTTATCTATAATAGTGTGCTACTTCAAGATTACCAACAAAATATTATTTAGAAACATTAACTCTTTAAAAGCATGTTTTCTAGTAGAATATTACTATTTACAGAGTAGTGCTTATTCGAGAGCAACAACGAGATATATTATCAATTTAAAACTTATAGAAGAACATGTAAAAATATTTAATCCAGTTAAAAAATATTAATTACTGTACAGATACGATATAAACTCATATAAAAAGTTAATTACCAAATATGCATAAGGAAAAAAATCTTCATATACAGGACAAAGGTAGAATTAGGAAAAAAAAATTACATAATTAAAGGCAAAATTAAGAGAAAATTCCAAGCATGCACGTGAAACGAGTATGGATGCATGAGTTATTATTGGCATGATTAAAAAAAATTACAGAAACCAATATATATACGTGTTCAATTTATAAACAATTACGGAGGTGGCGGTTGAAGACACAAATGGAAAAAACCATGCATTAAATTGCACACAAATTGATAGTTGAAGATTGAAAAATCATGCATTAAATTACACACAAATTGGTGGCTGAAGATGAAAAACCATGCATTTAACGCTTATAAAAAAATTCACATTGATAGATGAACACGAACTGTTAACGTGACCACGTGTATATTAAAAAAATCATATGTTGTCAAATTAATTTTGGTACGTGTGGTAGATGATTATGGTTTTAAAAGTTACTACATTTACTAAACTTTGAAAAATTAAGTTATTGTGCTGATAACGTATTGTGAAAAGAGAGAAAAATAGAAGATAGAATAAAAGTTAATAAACTTGTGTATTATAATGGGAATTAAATCCCTATATTTACTGAGTAGGATGATGAATATAATGATAATAATTTCTAAGATTGTAGAGGTACAATTGTCATTCAGAATATACTTACCATTTACAACATACTTTAGATTTTAGATTTTAAAAGAAGGCAATAAAAGTAACAAAAGAATGCTTGCCAATCTGTATTAAAAGTATCAAATTTCCATTCCAAATGAGCCTTCGCATCTACGGCCACAAGACACTCCATTTACATTCCTTTCTGAAGATTTTTGGGTAAATTCCTCCTCAATCTTTCATAAATGAGACAACATATTTTCAATCTTTTATTTGTACACTCATGTCAACAACCTTTTAACATTGTACGTGAGGTATCCTCATCAAATGAAAGATGTCTATTTAGGCATAAAATATTGATGCGATCACACTTCATATTTGACTGAAAGGGTAATATTGTCTAAAAATATTATCTTTTATTCTTAAAACAAATGATGATATATCAAATTACATTAAAATGTTGCTCATTTTGCCCCTTTTAATTTAGACATTAAGTGTGTTTCGTATGTCTATATAACATGTACATAGACGTTTTTCATTATGTGGGGATACTGTATACATAGTGTTAAAGATTGGAGATATGAGTTCAAAAATTTAAGGTTAGGGGCATGATTGCCCAAATCATTTTTTATATCGTACGTGGCGGTGCAAGTTAAAGCTTATCATCTACATACCACCCACCCCGCCCTCTCTCTAACTATATTGCCCGCTAGTCTATCTCCGGCTGAGCATTTTTAGGCCTTTTTCACATTATAATCTATCAATAATCGCCCTTTTAAAGTTACTATTTATCGTTCAGGTGAAGTATTTTTGTTCTCCAATTATTTTTATTTTCTTGTCGCGTGGATATTAATTTATTTTCTTGTCGCTGAATTATGCAAGTAATTTGCTCATTAAAGCTGCCATTTTTTTTTTTCACGTAATTGTATTCTAGTTGTGATTATTAAGGGTGACATCATTTATTAAGCTTTTATGGATAATTTATGAGATAAAATCTGGCTTTTTTTAAAAAAAAAAAATGTTTTTGCTATTTTAACTTCGAGGGTGTTTTCCATCCACTTGATTTTATTTTATTTTATTTTTATATTTTTGAGTTGGTGAATGTTATCAACTTATTTATCGCTGGGTTGTGAATTTCATAAAAATTTGTTAATGGTGCAAGCTAGTTTTTCGGGTTTATAAAAATGTCATTATTTTCTTCTTGTTGAATTATTTAAGTTATTGCTGCTGCTACGTTGAAGCGGCTGTTTTTCATTTAATTATATTTAGGTATATTATTATGGTTTGCATCAATTATTGAGCTCGCATGGATAATTTATGAGATAAAATCTGGCTTTATTGTACTTGTTTTGCTATTTGACTTCAATATCTCTCTTTTTTTTTTTTTTATCCTTCAGTGTTTGGTGAAGGCTATCAATTTACTTTTAGTCGTGTTTTGAATTTTAATATTAAATTGTTAATGGGTTCGAGTTAATTTTTTGGGTTATGATTATCCAATTTGAGTTACTCTCGACATTTGAATTATGACTGTATTAGGCTGTTTTTTCATAATATTTATCTCAACCTAGTATGTGAAAAGGCTTTTTATGGTGTTATTTTTTTTCTGAAGGTATCAGATTTACTTGTTGCATCTTTAAGCATCACATTTCAATTTCATACAAGATTTCTCATTGTGTTCCTAATCATTTGGGTTAAACAATGAGCTCATTTTCAGTTCACATGATTGAGTTAGAGTTTATGCAGTTAAATTTTTGCTTTAACTAAATGGTATAAAAGCATCATTACCTTGAACTCCTTGGGGAAAATACTCTTTTGGATTTATTCTTTTTTCCTTCAAAACAGTTTCCATTTTATGTGAATTTAAACTTTGTATCGAATTTCAAAGGTCTATTTTCCTGACGCCAATCATTTGGCTTTACTTGTCACAAAGTGATTTTGAGTGATCAGATGAAGTGCTTTTGCATGATCTTGCTATGATATAAAGATTTATTGTTTGGATGTAAATTGAAATTCCTGGTTATTTGGCAGTTGTATGTGTGTTAGCATGATTTTGCTATGATATAAAGCTGAGCAGTTATGATTTATCTCCTCTTTTGTCCAACTGATGCAAGTGTTCATAGTCGTGAATGACTGTAAAAGCTCTCGTGTAATTAGAAAAATATTAGCATACTATGCTTGCTATCATATCTGCCAATGTCAGAGGTTTTAGTTCGTTAAGTTTGAGATTTCCCATACCAAGAACTTTATTTCAATCTGTCCATTTTTTATCCTAGATATCTAACTGTACTGTCATGTATATGTATCTCTTAAAGGTGACATGGCCAACGCTTTAGTTCAGTCAACTAATATACATTCTTCCGTCACCAATGGAAGGAATGGACAATTCAAAGGATCTAATAAAACAAAAGGCACTGCTAAGATGCTTTGTAGCTTTCAAACAACTCCCATAAGATTAGGAGGTTTCTCTGGTCTGCGAGGATCTAATGCCTTGGACATGATACTGAGACAAAAGGGTCAGACACTACAATCAAAGGTAGCAGCCTTCAACTTTGGCAGGAAAGGAAGAAAAAGCCGGGTTGCTCCACGAGCCATGTTTGAGCGCTTCACAGAGAAAGCAATAAAGGTCATTATGCTTGCACAGGAGGAGGCAAGACGTCTTGGCCATAATTTTGTTGGAACTGAGCAGATTTTATTGGGACTTATTGGTGAGGGCACTGGCATTGCTGCCAAAGTCCTCAAGTCTATGGGAATAAATTTGAAAGATGCTCGTGTAGAGGTGGAGAAAATAATTGGGAGAGGGAGTGGATTTGTTGCTGTAGAGATACCTTTTACTCCTCGTGCAAAGCGTGTTTTAGAACTCTCACTGGAGGAAGCCCGCCAGCTTGGTAACCTTTTATACTCTGATCCTGCTATTTGTGGTATTTTCTGCATTTGCTGTTGGACTTACTCAAATGCCTTACTGGTGCATGTTCTTGCACAGGTCTTCCTCAATAATTGAAGGTTCTGCATATAAATTGTAGTTTGTAGTTCGCAGTTTTCTGCATCCTGCCCTTTTGCCCTTTTGGTTCTAACCATGTCTGGCATCATTTGAAGTGTTTATGTCTGAGTTGGAAAAATTATGTAATTTGTCATCCATTGGTGTTAAGATCCATGTAAATTAGATGTTACTGTTCCTTTTGATTAGGTCACAACTACATAGGATCAGAACACTTGCTGCTGGGATTACTTCGTGAGGGTGAAGGTGTGGCAGCCCGTGTCCTTGAGAATCTGGGTGCTGACCCCAGTAACATTCGCACACAGGCAAGCATCTCTGCTTTTACTTAGTCTGTGTTTTCTCTTGAACTGGTGAAGTGATGAAGTTATTTGCTCGAGTAGGTTATTAGAATGGTGGGTGAGAGTGCAGAGGCTGTTGGTGCTGGTGTTGGAGGAGGAAGCTCAGGCAACAAGATGCCTACGTTGGAGGAGTATGGTACCAATTTAACGAAGCTAGCTGAGGAGGTAATTTTCCTTATGTTTTGTTGTTTCTGAAAGTGTTGACTTTCTATAGTGGCCTAATAGGAGTTGGTTTACTTGCTTCATTAGGGTAAACTAGATCCCGTCGTTGGAAGGCAGGCCCAAATTGAACGTGTCACCCAAATTTTGGGGCGGCGTACTAAAAATAACCCTTGCCTCATTGGAGAACCTGGTGTTGGAAAAACAGCTATTGCAGAGGGCCTTGCTCAGAGAATTGCCAATGGGGATGTTCCTGAGACAATTGAGGGGAAAAAGGTAAGCTAGTATATGACTACCGTGAACAGAAGTATTCCAAAAATGCATCCTAATATCTTAGGTGTTGTGCATTCAGCTTTTTCCCTTTGAAAGACTAAATGTTCCTTTTTGAATCATTCCAGGTTATAACCCTGGATATGGGTCTTCTTGTTGCTGGGACGAAATATCGTGGTGAATTTGAAGAAAGGTTGAAGAAGCTGATGGAGGAAATTAAACAGAGTGATGAAATTATACTTTTCATTGATGAGGTGCACACATTGATTGGTGCAGGAGCTGCAGAGGGAGCAATTGATGCTGCAAACATTTTAAAACCTTCTTTAGCAAGGGGTGAATTACAGGTTCGCACAGCCAAGACAAAACCATAGGAAAATATATTTGACCACGTCATTGCATTCGTAAAAATTGAATCATACTACATAGTAGATATTATTTGAGAATGTGATACGTGCCAGAAGATCATATATGGAGACCATTCCTTATCTTCCCTTTCTTTTCCTGCCCTCATCAATTTTACAAGTCTGCTTCATACATATCACAAGGGATCTTTCCATCTCAATTATTTTTATGACAGTAATTCCCAACCTTTTTCCAAATGAGTCTAAATCATATTTTCGAGGTAATTTTCAATAAAATAATGCGTTCTAATTCCTGTTATTCTGTGGAGGATGTACTTGAGAGGTATTGTTCAAGTTGTCTTATCAAGAACTTTACTTATGCTAGGTGATATTTAGGTTATATTGATGAAGATATTGGTGGGTTATTTACACACGCGCACAAGCTGCAAATGTTGCTTTGTTTATTCCAGGGAGTGGCCTGCATGCATGTGTGCATTCATCATTAATATAGTGGCCTTGTGGTTCTATTGAAATAAATTTCCTGGTGACCTTCAAATTTTTGATTGTACAACTGAGTTTAACCGGAATGTGTAGTATCTCTTCTATCTTTTTTTCGGTCTTCATGTTTGTTTGATGTCCTTTTAACGTGAATCAGTGATAATTGTATAAATTGCAGTGTATTGGGGCCACTACAATAGATGAATACAGAAAGCACATTGAGAAGGATCCAGCACTAGAAAGACGTTTCCAGCCAGTCAAGGTCCCAGAACCTACTGTGGATGAAACCATACAGATTTTGAAAGGACTTCGTGAACGCTATGAAATCCACCACAAGTTACGTTATACTGATGAAGCTTTAGTTGCTGCAGCCCAACTGTCTTACCAATACATCAGGTATCTAGTTTCAGAAGTACATATTTTATTCTCTTGATTACAAATTTACAACTGATTGGCTTCAAGATGTATGCTCTTTTTCATGCATGTTAGTTGTATTGCGATTCTAAAAAAACAGTCAAATACTGGTCCCTCAGTTAGCTCTTCACTGAATATTATCTTTACATATTTCAGTGACCGCTTTCTGCCTGATAAAGCAATTGACTTGGTCGATGAAGCTGGTTCCCGGGTTCGACTTCGTCATGCACAAGTATATACCTTTCTTATTTAAGGAATTTTTCTTTTTCAATGGGATCTGCAATGACACTTTTATCTTTTGCAGCTTCCTGAGGAAGCCAGAGAGCTTGAGAAAGAGCTCAGGCAGATCACAAAAGAAAAGAATGAAGCTGTCAGAAGCCAAGACTTTGAAAAGGTTAGTAATATTTTTAATAGTTTGATGAAGTTAGGATCTAGGATCGCAATAATTGACATTGCTGTTACCTCTTAAGCTGATTGGATGCTGAGTTTATGAACTATTTAATTTATGTACAGGCTGGGGAGCTTCGTGACAGAGAAATGGATCTTAAGGCACAGATATCTACTCTTGTCGACAAAAACAAAGAGATGACAAAGGCAGAAAGTGAGGCAAGTGATTCAGGTCCTGTTGTGACAGAAGTTGACATTCAGCATATTGTCTGTTCCTGGACGGGCATCCCTGTTGAGAAAGTGTCTACCGATGAATCTGACCGACTCCTCAAGATGGAGGAGACACTCCACACACGTGTCGTTGGACAGGATGAAGCTGTCAAAGCCATCAGTCGTGCTATCCGCCGTGCCCGTGTTGGGCTCAAAAATCCCAACCGGCCCATTGCTAGCTTCATCTTTTCTGGTCCAACTGGTGTCGGGAAATCAGAACTTGCAAAGGCATTGGCTGCCTACTACTATGGTTCTGAAGAAGCCATGATCCGGCTTGATATGAGTGAGTTCATGGAGAGGCATACTGTTTCAAAGCTCATTGGTTCACCTCCTGGATATGTTGGTTACACTGAAGGTGGACAGCTAACCGAGGCTGTTCGACGCCGGCCTTATACTGTTGTACTCTTTGATGAGATAGAGAAGGCTCATCCTGACGTCTTTAACATGATGCTTCAAATTCTTGAAGATGGTCGGTTGACTGACAGCAAAGGTAGAACAGTCGATTTCAAGAACACGCTGTTGATCATGACATCAAATGTCGGAAGCAGCGTAATAGAGAAGGGGGGCCGACGTATAGGTTTTGATCTAGATTATGACGAGAAGGATAGCAGTTATAACAGAATCAAGAGCTTGGTGACAGAGGAGTTGAAACAATATTTCAGGCCAGAATTTTTAAATAGATTAGACGAGATGATTGTATTCCGGCAACTCACTAAGCTGGAGGTGAAGGAAATAGCAGATATTATGCTGAAGGAAGTGTTCGAGAGACTGAAAGCCAAGGATATTGAACTTCAGGTGACAGAGAGGTTCAGAGATCGTGTAGTCGAAGAAGGATACAATCCAAGCTATGGGGCAAGACCACTTAGAAGAGCAATTATGAGACTTCTGGAGGATAGCATGGCCGAGAAGATGCTTGCACACGAAATCAAAGAAGGTGATTCAGTTATTGTGGATGTTGATTCTGATGGCAATGTGATTGTTCTTAATGGTAGCAGTGGTGCACCTCCAGAGCCATCTCCTGAGCCGGTTGCTGTGTAGATTCAACATTGCTTCGACAATTGAAAGTTTGTTGTTTGTACTACTGTTTTCTATTCGAACAGCGCTATTTATCACCTAGCTGTAGACTCCAAAGCTTAGTTGATAAATTCATGATTAACAGGCTTTATATTTAGAACCTCGGGATATTATGAACATTGTAGTCAGAACGTGCCATGAAGTTAGTTTTTGATTTTCAGAAACTTGATGATTATCAAGACATGTTAAAAGTGTTGTTTTTGCTTTTAAACACTAATTAATTAATAGCATTATGGCTTTTGTACGGTAGCAAAAAGATAGATTAATGTAGGTACGTATAGTAGCAAGTGTTGAACAAGAATATACATTTGTCTTTGTCCACTGACTGGAACACTTAGGAGATCCTATACCAATCACTTCCATTCCTCTCATCAGATCATCTGTAGGGGAGGATTTCGTGAAACTCTGCTGGAAAACGTGTTTGATTATTCGGGTCGTTCTGTTATTGTCATGGGTGATAATTGTTATTGATATTCTTTGGAGGCATTTATGGGATTTTCTCTGCAACTTGAATTTAAAGCCAAATGATCAAACATCATGCTACATAAGAAAGACGTCTAGCAAAAACTAGAAATTTAGCAAATAAAATGGCCTTCGTACGTGGGAATCAGTACTATCTTAAACCACCGAGTACAACAGATTATATAGGGTAGGGAAATATTGGATTATAGGTATCACGTGATCAAAGAATAGGAGAGGAAGACTGCATTCATTTCCCTCTCGCTTTACAATATTAGGTTCCCAGATTCTGATTCATTGCGCATCACAAACCATTACAATCAGATGCTCGGGTAAATTCCCAATATTCCTTCAAAACTAAAATGATGTAAGTTTCAACTGAAACATTAACCGTATTCTTATTGTTTTAACTATGAACGTTTACCAAAGTGGTCAGTGAAGTAATTCGAATCATACTTTCAAGATCCTTATGTAGTTGAATCACCTTGAATTTCAAAACTTTAAAATTGATTTTTTCTTGTTCTCCAATGGTCTCAATCCTGATCACAATGGACGTGGATTATTATCCACAATCTAAATACCTAATTTTGTGAGTTTTCATGCCATACATGTGGTTCTAGGCACTTTTCTTATTTTTGAGTGATTTTCCAGACGAATTTCAGGTATTTTCTACCGTCCTTTTTTTCTCTCTCTCCATTATTGGACAAAAATTGGAGATTTCATGGGAGTTATAGAGAGTTGTAGATTTGAATTTCACTCCCTTCAACTCTTTTGATGTCTCGTGGGTTCGATCACCCAACATGGGCAACCCATTACTCATATTTTCTAATATCTCTCACTCACACATGATGTGTTTGATCCGAACCACAAGAAACAACGAATGTCGCAGTTAGATCCTTCTCAACATCCGTCTTACAAAAATTCATACGATAAATAAATCGTGCAACCAGCGAGTAATATTAGAGCTCACGGTACTATAAACTTGTTGGGGATATATAGTAACTTTACTAGAGGAACATTACATATCGCTATATCCCAAACTTATTTTTCAATATTAATTCAAGTATTTCCGATCGCTCAAGTATTTATGGAACATACTTGAACCCCACATCATATTATTATATTCACAATTGTGTCACATACCCTAAATGGTTAAAACATAATTGTCCGATCGATAAATACAAATATAAATATTGGTCAAAATAGTTTTCATTTCATACTCGAATCTTTCAACTTTAAATCAGTTGCTTTCTTAGACATATCCATCAAATCGAATCAATCATAGTTATTAGCAACATGCTAAAGTAGTAACACTGAAATAAAATCTCAAGAAACAGTCAAAAGTCATAAGTGCATATATGAGATTTTATAAACCTCAAGGTCTCACACAATAAGGAAGTATAGATCCATTCACTCATTTACCAAAATTGGTCGTAAAAGCACACGTGGTATGAAACAATTGCTACACTGTTTTCTCCCTTTTAGAGGGCGTACATCATATCATTTATAAATAAATAACATCATACAGATTCTAGTTCAGGTATTCCTCAATACCTAACTTGAGTTCTCCTTATATTTATTTCTCTAGGCAATCTCCAATCGAGAACTCGATCTGGCTATTAAATAGTTCTAATGGATACCGAAATTCATATTGATTACTTATTATAATCTCATCTTGATATCTCATCATGGTGACTAGATCATGCACGCAATATGATCACTATGTCTCATCTCAGCACACTCCAAAATGTCTGAAGCGATTGCTCATGTGAGTGAACCAATCTCAACATGTTCGACATACTATATATGTGCATGCAAAATATTATCTAGTGATCCCAACAATAGATATACATGAACTCCAAAATTGTTCATCTACAGACACATAAAACTCAATCAAAAGTGTTTTGATACACCAAGTATTATATTTTACATAATTTTAGAGATTCGACATTACCAACAAGTATATTTTTAAACATCTAGAGTATGATGATTACATACCATCATTTATGTAGATATATTGCAAATACACTTTCTTTGCTAATGTCTCTCACAGAAATACCATCAAGTGTTTAGCTCTATCATGATATTTAAGATCCTCAACACATGAGATAATTGCATAATTATCATGGATCTCATATTCTCAACTAGTATCATTAGATGCCCAATATATCTGTACCAAAAAATTTCTTCGAATACTATGATATATACAAGATATGCTTCTTGATATTCTATATAGCAAGATTGCACTAGTCTAATGACTATTTGTGCTCGACTAACTCTCATCTTTAGTCGACATTTGAATATCTATTCCAATAAAATGTTATTCCCTTAACAACAAAATAACTAACTGATAGCAGTACCATTTGGGTATCAAAATACCATTTTTAAGTATAGCATTGATACCTATTGACTAGATCCATGGCATAACCAATGTTAGGGCCAGTATACATCATAGCATATTTCTTATTCTTAATCATACTAGATATGGTTCTCTGAATATTTCTTTGTACTCTTATGGAGTCCTTGGAAATATATGAAGACTCATGTGGTCGCCTTTCAATATAGAAGCATCAACGGGGTAGCAAATCCATAGTTAAAAATATTCAAAAATCTTTATGTATGCAGCTCTTTAACAGAGAAAGAAGACTAGAATAAATGTATAATTTGCTAAATTCATGTCCAGTTTATGGTATAGATCATTCCACTTCAAGTTGCCCTTTAGACTTCACTATGTAGTTCAGTTTGCAGAGTTCAGCTATGCTCAGAAGTCACAGAGGCAATAGAATAGATCATATTCCAACACTTTTAATCCAAGTTGGAAAAATCATCCGAACTTCTCATAGGCTAATAATCAAGAGTACAGAAATCTATTCAGAGCAGCCCACCAGGATTTTAGCAACAATAGGAGAAGAGAGGATCTATTGTTAAATATATCACCAAGATTTATATTACAATCTAGAATCAGGAGACCTCTATCCAAAACTTAGAGAATCAAATTGGGCAGATCCCAGCTGCATTGTCCAATAGACCACAAGGTACTCTGCCAAGTGATACAGAAAAAAACCCATTGGAACAGGTACTAGCAATTGAGGTTGTGGAGTATACAGTTATGGAGACACCATCAATCAAGCTTGGTATCCCTATTTGAGCTTATGTACTACCTATTCCATTTCCTCAAAGACTATAAAGGTAGTTAAAAAAAAGATATGTTCAGACCATCACAACAAGGAGTGGAGTTCAACTGTCATAGATCAATACAAGAAGGAAAGTGACTGAGAGTAACCAGGTACCTACCACGGGCGAAGAATATGAACAATTTAAAGAATCAATAGAGATAAATCAAGAGCATTCTAATAGTTCACAGGTTAAGGCAACTATTCCTGTCACTATAGTTACACCTCCATCCCCGTTTTCTCAAAGGTTGTAGAACAATAAGCTGGAGAAAGAGCTTGCAAAGTTTTTAGATGCCCTCAAAAAGCTGCAAGACAATATTCCTTTCATTGATGCAATCTTGCAGATCTGTGTTTTTTAAGAAAATGTTGACTAAGAAGAAGAAGCTGCTCGAACATGAGACAATTGAATTATACGAAGAGTGCAGTGCAATCCTCCAGCATAAGCTCCCGCCTAAACTAAAAGTATCTAGGGAGTTTAATTATACATTGCTCTATAGAAAATTCACATAAGATTAATGCTTTAATTGACTCTAAAGCAAGTATTAATTTGATGCCCTTGGACATTTACAAATAAACAAAGTATTGGAAGAGCCAAAGGAGACATCAATCACTCTACAGTTGGTAACAGGTCAATCAAGCATCCTCAAGAAGTAGTTGAAGTCATGCTCATCAAAGCTAGAGATTTCATCTTTCTATTTGACTTCATAGTCCTTGGTATTGGGGAGAATTGAGACATGCCAATAATCCTAAAAAGACCATTCCTAGCAACTGGCTGTGCTTTGTTGAACTTTGAAACCTATGGAGGATCTTAAGGGTGGAAGACAAATAACAGAGTGTTACCAACTCAAGCAACCATCTTACCTCAAGGAATGCAGAAAGATTAACACCGAAGTAAAGGATGACTATGCAAGTCATCGCTACAAGAAGTGTATGAGTAGACTATTTGGGACTATAAAGGATCAATATGAGAACTTTCAGCGTTGGAAAGTCAAAGATGAGGTTGAAGATTTTTGCAAGTGCAGCCATTGCATGGCCGAAATTTCCTTATCAAGCCACCTTGAGTAGTCAAAAAACAAAGTCAAGCTAATGACAAAAAATAAGTACTTATTGGGAGGCAACCTAATTTTCTTTCCTTATATTTATTGTGCTTTCTAAATATAGGATATTGAGTTTATTTTTAGGTGACATCATCCATACATGAAAAAAAAAAGTGAACAGTAATTTTGTAGTCGCAACCCGTGCTCATAACCTGTCGCAATCCCCTGTTCCCTTTCTCTCTTCATCCCTTGATTTTTCTTTTGGTTGTGAATGTTTTAGCCTAATATTAATGGTTCCAAGCTATTTGGTCACTAATGTTTGAATTTTATTCAATGTTACAGGAACATGACATTGACGAATTTTCAACCCAATACTAGACAACACGACGAATGCAAACAAGCGAACCATCTAGCTCACACACTTCATGCCATATCAGTCACCACCTTCGGCTTGACCATGGGAGTCTTCAGTTTCCTATCTTTTCCCTTCTTTTTTGTATACTCAATGTCATATTTTCGTACATTGAGGACAATGCACGTTTTAAGTTTAGGGGTGAGATATTATCATCATTTATGTGTGTTGTTGCTTTTGTGTGATTGTTGTACGTTATATTGAAAAAATAGCCAAAAAAAAATTAACTGCTTTTATGTACTTGTGTGGGTTGGATAGCCTTGCCGATTATGATAAATATATTGAAACTATATGTCAAATTATAAATAGTGAAAGAGTTGAATGCTTGGTTAAATTTGTGATTATTCATGTAAGGCTTGACATTACTTTGCGCATGTAATTTATGCTCTCTATCATAAGGGATTGCCTTGGTTCATGCGATTGAATAGGTTGAGAATTGTGGAACTTAGATGTCAAGCTTGAAGAAACAATTACAATATACATCCTTCGACCATTTTAAGATAGTTTGGGGGTGGTGGAACAATTGTAGGAAGTCATTAAGGTGGATAGGGATTCCATGTGTAAAAAATGTATGCATGGACTATCTGAGGCTAATAAGGTGAAAGTTAGGTAAATATTATGAGTTGGAAGTCGAGTTTTGAGAATATGTGTTTAATAAGGAGAATTACACTAGTCATAGTATGGAAAAAAAAAAGGAAAAAGCTACCACGTTGCAAAGCCACCCTATAAAAGATCCAAATGAAGACACCTATTGAAAATCCCAAAAAGAAAAATCAATAAGGGATCGGGCTACTTTATGAAATAGAATACACACAACATAATTGAAAAAGCAAGTGCATGAAATAGAAGACGCACTACATACTTTAACTAAGATTCGAATACTTGTTTGAAAGAGAGAAACAATACAATCTACTTTTCAATAGATCATCATGCGACTAGATACGAACAAAATTGATGAATATCATCTATGGAGACAATATTGCTTGAAGACTATAACAACACAATGTGAAATATGTTTCACCAAAATTGCAATATAAAAAATATTAACGTACAAGAAACAAATGATCGATACGAGAATTTTCATTTATTGAAATTTGGGATAGTAGTTGTACTTTTTTTTTCCTTCGATCAAGTTTTATTTCACTGAGTTTCTTGATAAGGTTTCAACGAAACAACATTTTATTTCTCTAAATTATCTATACTCTCTTTTTCACTTGTTAGTATTTTTATCCATCAAGTTTTTGCCAAACAATATTTCAATGAGATAGTTATTGAAACCGCACTTAGATCCAAGTTCTTTTTTATGCCGCTCATATTAAAATTAAAATGAGCCAATGTTCCCATCAGCCCAAACCTAAAGCAAAAAATTTAAAACCACTTTTTTACTTGCCTTAGCCCAAGGCCAAGCCCAAAAAAAATAAAAATAAAGCAAACATGTCAGCCCAATTCCCATATACCCAAAGGCCAAAAACCTAATCTTCCTCATTGCTCTCTCTATTCTAAACCCTCGTTTGGGCTCCAATAATTTGATAATATATTTTTCTCTCTTTTTTTCAGTCATATATTCTCCAATAAAATAAGGAAAATTACAAAAAAACAAGTGTTTAAATATTGATTTTTAAAAATCAGGTTGAAAGTTTAATTAATAAAAAATCAGGTAATAATTTTATATTTTAATNATTAATAACCATAATTTTATCAATTCATTTCACCCTCTCGTCTCCTCTCTCACCCCTCTCTTCTTCCATCCCCTCTCTCCCTCTCTTTATCTCTCTGTCATTTCTCTCTGTGAACGGTAACGTCGCGACGCTGTCGACAGATGTCGACGACGACTCACGCATAGCGGTGCAGTGTTGTGTAGTGGGTGCTCTGTGTGTGTGGGGGCAATGGCTGTGGTGAATGGTGTTTTGGCAGTTGTCTCTCTTCTTCCCTCATCTTTCTCTGTCCTCTCTGTGTGAACGGCAGCGTCGAGACGTTGCGTCGACTGATGTTAGTGACGACTCACACGTAACGGTGCGGTGTTGTGTAGTGGGTGGTGCGTGTGCGGTGTGGGTGCTGTGAGTGTATATGCAGTGGTAGAGTGGAGTTGTGGTGGTGGTTTAGTGGTGTTGGGGAGTTTTTAAGTATTTTTTGTTGGTTGTGTAGGTAGATGTGTTGATGGCTATGGCGGATCGACAGCAGTTTTGGTGAGTTTTTAAATTATAAGTTTTTAAATTGATTAG
>CAIGRB010026683.1:0-30836 GCA_903798255.1 Fraxinus quadrangulata
CATAGATGTTGCCAAAAGCTACCAAATGTAAATATTCAATATCGTAGATACATAAATTTTTCACAAGACATCCCTAGCAAATATTTTCCATATCCAAATCTTACACAATCAAGCATTTATAAGAAACTACTAGCTAGTTATATATTCCTATCCAGCCCAGTATGAATAACTTGTATCTAACCTACTTTAAGCACAAATATCACCAATTCAAATCCCTATTCAAATCTTTCTTAGCAATAACCTTTTGTTGTCTGTCCTATATATTATATCACCCCCTAAGAACTACAAGATCACCCCAAGGCGTGCTTCATGTCGAGGTGAATGCTTCAGTCACGAAGTCTGATAAGATCTGAGCTGAAAATGGCTTCCTATTCTGGAAATCAACAATCTGGTCATGATAGCCAATGTTTGAATGGGATTCTTGAAGGTTGTTTACCCTATTGTAGTTATTTTCCACTGTTCCTGAAGTTTCAGTTCTTGTTCCCAATTTAATGTTTTCAGAAGGTGGCAGTCCAAGTGTGAGAAAAACATTGTTTCCATGGAATCTTGTTCCCAGTTGCTCTGGTCCATTAAACCTTCCGAGATCTTCCATTGCATAAGTGTTGAATCTATTACTATGACTTGTATTAGCAGCCATTAACGTTAAATAGTTGTCTCCTGACAACCCTATGCTTGTCTGATCTGCAGCTTTTGCTTCCATTTGCATTGGAATTGAATTGCTTGGAGAATTATGCTTAACATTTCTTGGTTTTTTTGAATTCTTTCCGAGTATTTCCATGATATTTCCATTGTTATTCTCCTCAAGAGCAGTGGATTTTGTGACCAATTCTCTCATAGCAGCTTCACTTTTGCTTGTGTTTTCGTCGGAAATGTTTGATTCTGGATTCTTCATTTCTTCCAAGTACATCTCCTCAACCATAGGTTTCCATAGTCGAACACGAGCATTTATGAACCAGTTAGACACCTGCAATGAGATAGAAAATCTTAATCTCTCATGTAATTGATAAGTATATTTTATACGCTTATTTATGCTCTTTAATTTACTTAATATTTGATAAATTGAGCGAATTTCTACTCATATTAGTGTATATATATTGTGTTTACTGGTTAAACCTTATATATGAAAATGATTGATGCAAAATGAAATGATTTAAAGTATGAAAAGATGAGAATGTGAAACGAGAAACATACGTATGGCGTAGCGAGGATACTTGCACAAAATGATATTACAAAGACCTCCTTAGGAAAAATGATGTTAGAAAGATAATTGAATTGAAGTTCAACGCAAAAATTGAATTGTAATTTGGAGTTGTGATGCGAACTTGTCTGCTGCATGTATGTTGAAGACCAAATTTAAAATAAATAAATTAAGCTTTTAAATCATACCATGACCGTTTTGGCTTCAATTCTAGCTGCTACCAAATTTTGAAACTGCGTGTTTGGAAAAATGGATTTGGTGTGCAAATTGAGCAATGTGATGAAGACTAATAGATGAATGCATCCTCGAATGTCTTATACTTTCACATGATCTGGGGTGGTTGGAAAGTGTACAATCATATGTGAATAATTTTTACCAAAATGAGAATATGTCGAGGACACTTTTAGATACATTCATGTCAATTATAATGAAATTTTTAATTTTTCGAATTTTAGGTACCTTTAAGGAATCTGAAAGTAACAAAAGAGTCAAATAAACTTGACACTCAACATATGATAACAAGAAGTATGACTAGAACAAATGAAGTGTAATTTCTTCGGCTTTTATTGTGTACTCCCCATATCTAGGCACGATAAGCTTTTAATGTATTTTTAGCTAGAGGTCCGGGTGAGCCCCCTCCTAATTTTATATTGGTTGCTAATTATAAGTGTCTATTTTTCTTTTTTCTTTTTTTAAAATAGTTGTGTAGCAAAGAATCCATCTTTAATGCTCTAAACCCGTTGATGATACCGTTGCTATTGATGTTCAACCATGAAAATTTAACTTAGGTCCCTAATTATTAACAGAATTCTCGACTACATAAAATATGTATCAATATAATTTACCTGACTCCTAGTAAGCCCTGTTTGCTTGGCCAGCACGAGTTTATCTGAATCCTTAGGGTAACTGCAATTTGAAGTGATATTTTGGTGATTCTTGGATATATATGATAATCAAACATTGAAAAAAAAAATGATGATTCTTTAAATAGATGAAAGTACTAACGGATGAAGGAAGTTCTCGAAGAGCCAAGCACGAAGAACTGAAACGGCTCTTTCAGGCAAACCTCTTTGAGGTCTCCATGCACTGCTTTGCATCATTCCCAGCTGTTGCAATGACCTTTGTTGCCGGAATTGATGATCTACAAACTTAAGTCTCGAGCCTTGGAACTTTTCGCCTGAATTTTCTACGTCTCCTAAGCTCTTGCTTATTGCCTTCAGTTGTGCAGATATTGCATCTCTCAGGCACCGGAATTGCTTCGATATTGTCTTTAAAGCAAGTTGAGTGTATGATTTAGCTGAGCCAAATCCTGCTGCCATCTCAAATGATGCCACAACAATTTGCATTTGTTGATGGTACTGTCTGTATCTTAGCTCAACCTAAAAATTTCAAGAGTTAAGTAATAAATAAATAAACAAACAAAAGTTTCTGTACTATATATTTAATTGGATCCTTATATGCATGTTATGACACGGTCATTTTTCAACCTGTTGAAATCAATCAATTTTTGGAGGGGGGGACAATACTTAGTGACCTGAACCCACAAAACTGGGCGCTTAAATACGCCGAATTCGCATGGGCCAGCCTAAAGGGAACTCAATAGAATCATTATTTTCTCTGATTGAAGTTGAAGTAGAAGCAGTTATAAAAAGTTTGAAGTCGCACTTTTGATCTGCCAACACTATAGCCATTGGCGAATAATGCAAGGAAATTCTTTTTGGCTTAAAACTATGATACATTTTATGGCTATTTAGTTCGGTTTCTTAACTATACATATGTGCTGAAAAATCTAACTATTAAAACTATTCGGTATTGTCACGTTTCGTTGTATGGAATCTTTCCTTAGAATGACATGAACCCAACTCCATTCATGGATATTTGTCCCACATATTGTTTGATTAGCTAAAGACATGACATATTACTTTAATAGCCTTCTGCGGACAAGGATAAAACTCCATAGTTTAAGTAAGAAAACCAGAATGGAAAAAAGAAAAAGAGAAGGGAAAAAAAAGTCACAAAGTACCTCATCTAACATGTTAATAAGTTTAGCTTTCTTCATCTGAATCTCCTGTCTTTGAGCAGTTGTAAGTTCCGTCTCACAACCGTTGGTGCCAAAGGCCTCAGCATTCACGCCGGTTGACTCTCTGATTATCTTCCGTTTCTCTGCTGCCTCTCCGGCCACCACCCCATCGTTTTTTGTGCCTTTTCCGAGGACTACAAGCTCATCAAGAAGCTGCTGAGCAGCCTTCAGATATTTGGATCCCAAAATTACACTTTGCAGATCATTGACTCCATCAGACACAGCGGAGAGTGATGTAGATGACCCAAGTTTTGGTGATACAGTGACATCATTATTTGTATGAAGAGACCTATAGCCTCTCTGTTGGGGTGAAAGGGTCAAAGACAACCCTTGTTGTGTCGGTGACACTGCCGGTCTTGAGTCACTAGAATTTGTTGCAGCCACCACAGAAGATATGTTCTGTAGATTTACACCGCCGGCTTGGTCAACTGACTTCCATAGATTATAGTGGACACTAGGGATTGCACCGTGAGAGGCTTGAATTTCTCGCTGGCCAAGAACTGACGAATGATCGTGATAGTGCGAATTGGGCGACCCAACGGCTGCAGAAAGTGGGACCCCAACAAAGTGCTGAGACTGAGAGAGTGGTGCGTGAGATATCTGCGCGGTGTTAACCTCGCGTCCCGTGGCGGTGGCGGCGGAGTTAAAAAAGAGCATGTTGGCCGGTTTCTGTACTTCTGTATTGTCAGAATACCCTACATAATTAGGGTTCATCAGATAAAGTGTCTGTAGACCATCAGCTTGGATTTCTGAGCTTCCTTGGTAGTACATGGCAATAAATTTCGACAAAATAAACAGATTTTGCAGCTATAAATTCCTTTCAAAGCCAATCAAAAAACATCCTTAAATATCTATTTTTTACTCATAAGTGAATCCAGTCATCTTTTGCTTTTCAAGAATTCTTGCTAAAATAGTTCAGCTGATTAATCCCTGGAAGAAATTAAGAGAGAAGAAACCGATGAGGAATAACCCATGCAATAACTTGAAGATAGCAAACATATTTTAA
The DNA here is from genome assembly GCA_903798255.1 of Fraxinus quadrangulata. Classification (NCBI taxonomy): domain Eukaryota; kingdom Viridiplantae; phylum Streptophyta; class Magnoliopsida; order Lamiales; family Oleaceae; genus Fraxinus; species Fraxinus quadrangulata. The sequence continues at coordinate 4,285 of CAIGRB010026683.1, forward strand.
TCATAAAGATCTGATCAACTTATTTTACAGCTTCAAGCTAATCATTATTATTATATAGGTGAAGATAAAGATGATTTTTGTTGAAAAATATAATAAAAACAGATAAGAAAAGACAGGAAAATAGAAAAATAAACATCAAGCATAGTATAAGGACACCTTGTCTCTGTCTATCTTAGGATTGAATTGGAAATTTCCTTCTTTTTGAAGCTCAAATTCTGCTGCAAACTCCCAGTCTCTTCAACTGATAAGAAAAATGAATACTAAAAGAGACAGTTGGGTACTAACAGTGTGCAAGAATGGAACTTTTATTATGATACTGATTTTTTTCTCCTTTCTGATGAGAAAGATAAGGTAATAATTCAAAGGTTGTCTTTGTTTTTGTACAAGATTAGTCTCTCTTTCCACACACACACCTATTGGGTTAGGTACGTGTGTGATGGATATTAGACAAAGACTTCTGGGGCTTGACCCTGCTAATGTACTAACAATTGATGCTGCCACGTTTGATGAAATAGCCTTTTTATTTTTGTTAATAACAAAAGCTACAAATGTTGATTGGTATTTCCTCCAATCCTTTTATTTATTTCTTTCTTCGTTTTGGGAGAAGAAAAGGAAAGTTGAAAACATATTTTTCTTGGAAAAGAAACCATTAATCTTACTTCTAAGTTAGTTTAATATTGGCAATGAAGTCAACACACGTATAATATTCGTCCCGATTCATTAATAAATATTATACAAGTATGAGATATTGAATAAAAAATAAGAAACCAAGTTAAAGACAAACTCTATAAGAGAGTGTTCTTAACTAAAATTTTGATGGATTTTAAAAGATTACAAATTCTGATAAATTTCATGGATTTTAATAATTTTTCACAAATTTCATAAGAATCTCATCAAATATGGTGAAATTTCGAAATATTTGGTTATATGTATTTCTAAACTTGAAATCCATTCAAAAAATTTAAAATTCCTCTATTAATAAAACCTTTATAAATCTACTAGTTATTGAGAACACTCAAATTTTAAAGGATTTCATTGAGTCCCTGTTTGAGTTACATTAAATTTTTATTCTCATTCTTCTATTCATTTTTAACCACACATTCTTCAATAAAATATTATTTTCTATTACATCAATAACTTTTCATTCTTTTTTAATCACACATTCTCCAGCAATTCACTATTCCAAAATACATTCTTCCAAAATAATATGACTCAAACATATCCTAAATTTCATTAAAATCTCAAACGGGAAGACCTTAATTTTAATGGATTTCATTAAAATTTATTAAAATCCCAATTGAGAACATTTAAATTTAAAAGAATTTTAAAAATTAATCACAATCTCAATTGAGGACACTCCAGATATTAATATATTAATGAACAAGAGATTGTCTGGGAATCATGATAATCTGAGTTTTTGCTTTGTTCGATAGAAATAGTAGAAGATGGTTTAATTTTGTGGAAATTAATCCTTAGGGACAAGAAACATGGAAACATGTCAGTTACTATTTTCTATAGATGGGACTCGTAAAGATATTAATAAAATGATGTTCGGTAGAAATAGTGCAACTCTTGACGTGGTCTATTGCCGTTCTTCCATATTTCTTCTTCTTTTGTGGGGAAATTTTTTAAACAATTTAAATTTAATCATTTTCATGTGATCTACAATTTTTATTAATTTTTCAACCACATTTTTTTATCTATTTTTATCAAAATTTGTTACTTTTAAAAACTTTATCAAATAACCCCTTAACAATATACGGCTTTTTAAAAAACTTTTTGTGGGCAATTTGGATGTTACAACAGTACATGTACAAGTAGAAGTCGATAAATGAATAATATGTGTGTATAATTGTATATAAGCACATTGAAACTCACACTCAAACATGATCCCGTTCGTAAATATTTTTAAGTTTCTAAATATTGCCTTTTGACCTAGTTCATCCACGCCTATTAGAATTTAACTTCATTATCAACTAAAAATGTGTGAATAACTCGAATGAGATATGTGTCTACCTTTGTGAGGGCTCAAAACACAAATGACTTTTCTTTTTAGTGAACCAAAAATATGTTTTTGAGGTCCTTGTGCATTTGTGCTAATTCTTTCTTTGCTTGCATATTAGTGTGGATTAGTTGGATTGATATCTCACCTTAGAAGTTAGTCACGAGTGTTCAATAATATGTTCGTGAACGCAATAAGAACTAGATGCCTCAGTGCAACATGGTATCTTGTTCTCGTAGTTATCCATATTCTAGTGTGTCGACTTATATTAAAACTATCGTGACTAGTTCAAGTGTTAGAGATCATTAGTATGGACAACTTATATTAAAACTATCGTGACTAGTTCAAGTGTTAGAGATCATTAGTATGGACAACTTTCTAGGCCTTTTTCTCATGCCTAAAAAACGAAGCTGGAACATATAAAGATTTTTACACAGTTATACAGTTAGTAAATTTTTAATGTCAAAATTATATAATTGCTATAACATTTTTAAAAAATTATTTGTTGGAAGATTGAGGAAGATAAATTGGCAAGCTAAATTTCCAAATAAGATTCATATTTTTCGATATCTTTCAAAATTGCAAACAATTTTCTTGTTCTCTTCATTTTCATGATTTATACCTAGGTAATGTTCTATCTATTAGGAATTTATCCCTTTCACAGGAAATGTAAAAAAGACAATTAATAAATGAAAGTTACACAAAGATTAAGGTGGATGTTGTGGTTTGACTCAAATTCTAGTGGGTATTGAAATTTAAATTGGAATAATTTTGAAGATGGTTTTGAAGAGATCAAAATTATGGACCGGAGGAAAAAGTCGTCGTATTTTCACTATCCTGACACTAGCTAGACACTCGAGTGAAGTTGGTGGAAAACAACACGAGACTTAGTCGCCCAACTGTCCTTGCAGGGGCTGTCGCTCGAGCGACAGTCTTTTTCGGCCCAAGCCTGTTTCGTCTGTTTGCCTCGTTTTTAGACTTCTTTTCTACTACAATTTGATTTTAGGATTTTCCTATATATAGGTCACGGCTTGTAATATTATGATAACATTCTAACATTAGGAGAATTGAGACAAAATATTCTTGAGAGCCTAGATTTCAATTGATTATTGAAATCTTGATATTGTAAACACAAAGCTATTGATTTTATAGTGGATTCTCCTCCTCTAAACTTCTTGTGTTCTTGTTCTTTTCATCTTTATTTCATTGTCCTCATTAATCTTTTCATCTTTATTTCATTGTCTTCATTATCTTGTGATCTGGAATTCATAACAGTGGAAAACTCCAAAAGTGGTGAAAAGCTATGGACGGTCAAGGAACGAAATATTTCACAATATGAAAAGTTAGTAAAGTTTCAAAATTATTAGCTTACTACCTTATCGTAAGGAAAACAATCACTTAAGTTTTATTGCCCTCAACATTTTTCTACTTTTCGTACGGACCACCGAAAAAACAAGAAAATTGTAGGATGCTAGACTTATAAATTTTCATCTCTACCATGTACTCAAAAGATAATTGGGTCACAGAGAATGAGGATAATGTGAGGTTAATCGAAAACTCTTTCTCTGATTTAGTTGCCAGTGGCCTCCCCTCTGATGCTAACATTGATATTACTACAAGTGGTATCAATACGCGTCTACAAGAAGATGATCTCCAATGGCTGGACACTCCATTTAATGTGGATGAAATTACTGAGGTTCTAAGGAGTATAGGGCCAAATAAGGCACCAAATAGGGCTAAATTACTATGTTTTCATGAGAAGCTGTTATAAACTGCAAGAAAAATACCGGATAATTTCAATACCAATTTATTGTGATAATAGACGAGAAAATAGTATGACACAAAATGAAATAATTGATCACAAAGTATAAAATGATTAGTAGAAGATTGGAGTTTTCACTAAAATATGAAGAAACAATTACAATGATTTTATGTTTTTGATTCTCTCTAACTTATTCTAAAATATAATAAAGAACTAAATATATGTAAAGAATGTTTTAAGTCATAAAAGTAGAGTTATAGAAATGAATGCTCAAAACGTGTCAAAACATGAAAATGGGCCCAAGCCGAATGAATATGGCGATTGAGCACCGAACGAGTGCCACCCCAACGCTCGAGAGTTCGGATGGTACCAGCTTCACTATTTTGGATGCTTGAGCTCCAGTCAAGCGACAGTCGAACATAATTGCGTCGAAAAGTCCTTCTTGATCCATATAATGATATCTTCAAATCCAATACAAATTTTAACTCACAATTGGGCTTCCAATTAGAACTTCAACTAGAATTTATCAAATATACTTTGAATAAGATTTTGAAAGCATTTCAACAAATAAAATTCCTCTTAATGTTGACCTTAATTAGAATTTCGAGTCATCTTCAAAATAGAATTCAGGTCACACCGTAATTTTAACAAACTCCACTTTGACACGAATTTCACTGCAATTCCTCTTAATATTGATCTTAACTAGAATTCTCAATCATCTTCAAAATAGAATTCAGGTAACACCATAAATTTAACAAACTTCACCTTGACACAAATTCCACTTCAATAAGTAAATATCAAAGATTCTCTACCTCAAAACAAATTTCACTATAAGGAATGAACTTCAATTATTCAACCAAAAATACAAACGAACTTCTCAATCAAAATTTTCAATTTGAAAATATTCTCTACCTCTACCACAAAACATAAATGAGTTTAAACTCAAAAAACCCGAGTAATCAAAATTTCAAGAAAACCATTGGAAACAAAAGTTGCTCAAATCACGAGCAACAAAATTAAACGTGATTAATAATCACCAAACAAGGCTGAAACAAACCCTGTAACAAAATCAACATGAAATCCTTCATTTGAAGGATCTTTGTTAGAATCATTACCTTTAACCACGAACGAAGCAGAATTAACTAAATTAGCATCTTTGTAACATGTGGAGACATATTCTTAAAAAAAGGGCATGTTTCTAGAAATAGAATACAATGCTACCACCGGTAATAGTGGCAAAGTGAAATTATCCTTAACTTTCGAACTTGACTTAAATGTATTCATCAAAGTAGACCCCACACAAAACTCTGACGGTACTGAACCAAACTCACAATCTACCCAAGTTCTAAATTTATGATGATTGACCTTCAAAGATTTTGTAGGACCTTGCAAGACATATAATTGAGCATTTTTTCGTCTCTGTAGCACAATATAAGCACATCCATAAACCTTAAGGAATCCACCTTCACTAATGAATTTGTACCATTTCAAGTTAAGAGTACTTAATTGGATAATATTTTTCTTCAAATTAGGAACATGCAATGCTGCATCAAGTGTTCTGACCCTTCAATCAATTTGATTATGACCCTTCCTACACCAGCTATATGACAAAGTGTATTATTGTCGGTCACAACACCACCCTTGAAAACTTCTTTATATGTTGTAAACGAATCCCAATTGAGACACATATGAAAAGCGCAAGTCGTATCAAGAATCTAATCCTCTTCTGGTTTGGAATCGCTGTCAGAAATCACCATAAAATCTCCATCATTGTGAAACGTTTTTCCAACACCGGCTTCATCCGAAATATCTAATTGTTTTCCCTTCTAATTAGTTGCAGCTAATTTTTCTTTCTTCTACAACTTATAATAATCATTACCCAAGTGCCATTTCTTATTGCAATAATTACAAATTTTATTTGCACCTTCCAAAACCACCATCAATAATAATACCATCTCCATGATCCTCAATTCGAACGAGATGCTTCATCTTCTCCTTTAAATAAAGAGTATCATAAGCATTTTTAATGGTAAAAGTATCACAACTATATAAGATCGTGTCTCTAAACAATATATATAAAGCGGGCAACGAATACAACAAGATCTTCTTCATTATATTTAACCTTCAAGGCTTCAAGATTAGTGACAATTTCCTTAAACATAGTTAGATGATTTCAAGAGATGTACCTTTTGTCATACGATGAGAATAGAGACGCTGCTTCAAGTGCAATTTGCTAGTAAGACTCTTAATTATGTGCAATTGTTCCAATCTTAACAATAACGTAGTATCAGACTTCTCTTTCAAAATGTCCTGAAAAATGTTATTCAAAAGATGAAGAGTTTGTGATAGGGCATTCTGATCCCTACGTTGTCTCTCTTCCTGATTCTAAGTTGTGAGCATCTTGTCAAATTCCAACGAAAATCTATCTGAGCGAGTATTACTCGCATTTTAACTGCCACAACGAAAATCTTGTGTTGTGATTCAAAAGCGGAATATCATATTTCATAATTGTCATCAAAAAGGAAAAAAAAAATCTCCCTATGAATTAAGCACGAGCTCTGATACCTGTTTGTTATAAACAATGAAGAGAATATCGGATAATTTCAATACCGATTTGTTGTGATAATAGACAAGAAAATAATATGACACAATATAAAGTAATTGATCACAAACTCAAGTATAAAATAATTAGCAGGGGAATGTAATTTTCACTAAAATATGAAGAAAGAATTACAAGGATTTTGTGTTTTTGATTTTGTAGAACTTATTCTAAAATACAACGAAGAGCTAAATATATATAAGTGATGTTTCAAGCCCTAAAAGTAAAGTTATAGATGAGAAGGAATGCTCAAAACCTGTCAAACATGAAAATGGACTCGAGTTAAATGAATATAACGCTCGAGTACCACGCGGCGCCCGACGCTCTTGCATCCTATGGGCGCAGCTTCTTTGTTTTGGGCGCTTGAGACAGTTGAGTGTTGACGAGCATAATTGTGCCAAAAACTCATCTCTGATCCATATCTTGATCTCTTCAAGTTCAACACAAATTCCAACTCCCAAGTGATCTTGACTTTGAATATGATTCTAAAAGCATTCTAACAAACATAATTCTTCTTAATGTCGACCTTAATTAAAATTTTCAATTATCTTCAAAATAAAATTCGATTCACATCCTAACTCTAGCAAAAGCATTGGGATTCCTTGAAACGGGTTCTATATCTACTAATAGCTGAAAATCAAAGTACATTTGTGCTAGGCAGATTTACAATGGATAATACCATCCTTTCATTTGAATTGCTACATTATACTGGTAAATGTAATAACGGGATAAAAGGATTTATGACACGCAAACTCAATATGAGTAAAGCCTATGATAGAGCGGAATGAAATTTTACTTGCTCGGTGATGCGCTTGATGGCTTTCTATGATCGTGAGGTGCATCTTATTTATGATGGTATTTCTACACCAGTTTTCACGTTCATAATTAATGGAGCACACATGGGACAAGTTGTGCCTTGTGTCAAGGACTGCATCATCTGTTCATTCTATATGCGGTGCGAATACGGGCAAATCCAAGATCGGACTAAAAAAATTTTAAGCCGAACTAATATGTAAAAAAAAAAAAATTACACATAAAATTTTTTTTACATAATTTTTTTTTTTTTTTTTTTTTACATATTAAAAACTAAATGGGATGGGAACTAGCCCGACCCATTCCCCCTACATCCCCACCCATGGGCGCAGAGGAATTTGCCTCTTCCATTGAGGAGGAAAAGATATAGGTAGTTTAGCGTTAGGCAAGATGTGGTTTTAGTCATTATATGTCACTAAATAGGAATAGAGTGACCCATACTCTCGCCTTTTTATGTTTGTTTGTTTTTTTCTCCGATGATTGTTCGCTAGATTGATAAGTGTTCCCCTTTTTATTTTGTCAAAAGTTCGTGACGACTTAGTTAATAAAAGTCTTTTGATTTGACTACAAAAAATAGAGAAAAAATCATGTTAATTTACAATGGACAATTACAATATTATGCCCAATTTTTTATTTTATTATTTTTTTCAATTGTTAGACCTTTTGGCATCTTTTCTTTCTAATAAAATATACATTTTTATTTTGACTCCTTTCTGGCAATTTTCCCAACAATTTTCATCACGACGAAACACGAAACAAAACTTTACCATTAGGGATGACAACGGAACGGGTTGGGGGCAACCTTCCCCCATCCCACGCCCCGTGGGGTAATTTCTCGCCCTCATTATCCTTTTAAGTCGGGTCAGGATAGGGCCCTTGCCTCGTTTATTAACTATTTTTTATTTTATTTTTTTAAATTTATTGTATTGCTTCCATTTATTAAATTGAGACGATAATATATTTTTTAATTTTTTATTTATTTTTAAAGGTTAAATTATTCAAATATATTTGATAAACTAAGACTTTTATTACTTATCATATTTTTTAGATAATCTTAGTTATCATTTTTTATTAAAACTAATGAAATTTCATAAAAATTTCCATTTAAAGTATTGAATTCTAAAATATATATATATAAATAAAATTAAGCGGAGCGTGGTATTCGTACCCACCCGGGGCTAAGTTATCCATCCCGTCCCTGACCCGAATATTCGATTGAGCGAATAATTTCCGTCCCGTTCGGGCCTCACGGGTATCGAATTTGTCGAATTTTTTTGTCATCCCTATTTACCATCTCTTTGGGAGCTCTTGATCACAATATTAGAGAAAAAAAAATGGTAAATTTTGATGGTCATGCCTCTCAAAATAGAAAATAAACACATTCTCCAAGTTGCATTGATACCTACCATATATGTTTTGTGCTTCAAAACTTCGAACCCTTTGATATCAGTTCTTCGATTTTCCCTATATGATCTTTGTTCAGGAAAAAAATAAAACGAGATTGAAAACATAAAAAGATGGAGATAAATAACACAAAGATTTACATAGAAAACTCCAAAATTATTTAAAGCCACGAACTATCTAAGACATGAATATTTCACTACATAAAATTTGTTTGTCGCTCATTACCCTCAAGTATCATAGGAAAAATATTCATTCACTTACCACACCCATAATTTTTCTACTCCTTGCATACTACAAAGAGAACAAGGAAATTCTAGAATGCTAGACTTAAATTTTTTTTTTTCTCCATGTCATGTGCTTAATTAGTAGAGAAGAAAAACCCTTGTTAATATAAATGGACAATTGCAATATTCTCCTAAATTTTCTTTCCTTTTATATTGTTTGACATTTTGAAATCTTTTCTCTCAAAGAAAATATCCTTTATATTAATGCAGTCCCCATCACTATTAATTGAGCAAACATGTTATCAAGATAGCACCGAATTTTTGAAAGGAACTAAGGAAATAATCATATTAAGTTGGTGCATGCACTTAATTACTCAAACAAGTGACGACAAGTGCTCAATTCAGAATCAACGTCACTGTAACTGTCTTCATTCGATTAACAAAAAAAATAAAAAATTGATTAGACAAGGATTGGAAGGGAATCTACAAGTCAATTAAAGGAGATTAAGAAAGTCGATTGAAAAGAGGGATTAATATATATATACTTTTATTTCTTTCGTAATGAAAGTAGTGCACTTTAGAATTAGATGTCCACGATGGGTACAAGGAATTCCAATTAGCTTTCCCCTCCTATGTATGGGCCTCTTTCACTTTTTTTTTTTAATTGCTTTCCTTTTTTTCCTTTTTAAATGTCAACGTCAACTATTACTCATCAATTATATATGAAATAATTGAATATAGATACAATTAATCTCTTTCATTAAGGAATTTGTTGGCAATTCCGTTGTGAGGAAAGCTACAAAAGATTACTATTCTTCTCATCTCGAAATTTAGTTCTTACTTAATCATGAAGGCAAAATTCTGTCGTTTATGAAGTGAACTTTTGACGGACCAGCCCCTTTATGCTACACTTTCCCCTCCTAGTCACGAGAGAGTTCGTGGCCGGAATAAATCCTCTATGACCAGACTAATGTCAAATTGAAAATGAAAGTAGCTATTTCATAGTCATGCTTATTATTTAGTATTATTATTTATATTAATTCATATTTGCCCATCACTATTTTATCTTTTTTTTTTTTTTTNAAAATCTATCGTTGGTTCAAAAATAAAACTGTCAGTACTCTTAAGGGATAAAATTCTACATCGATTTAAGTTGAAAATATAGATCAACTTATAAGGGTTTGGATTAATCATCATAATAATATCGACCTTTTAAGATGGAACCTCAAGTCTTAACGTGGTATCAGAGTCTATTAAACTCCAACGAACAATTCAATATGATTAAGATTAAAAAAATGAACACACTTAAACGAGCCACGCAGTGACATATTAAGAGATAAAATCATATATCAAATATAGATAAAAATTTACACTAACTTATAAAAAATTGAATTACTTCTCATAATAAAATTGATCTTTTTAATATGAAACCTCAACTCTTTAATAATTACTAGATCTTTGATGTAATTTTACTAATAAGTACTACATCTTTGATGTACTAAGTCTGTATAGTAGCTATCAAATGATGTAGAGAGGCATGTAATTTTACTAACGTTATCCATGATGTAGTTTCCCTTTGCACGTATCACTTTCGGAAGTTATGCACTGGAAGCTAAATGCATCACTTTCACGTACAAAAATCAATCCACTGAGCTTTGACTTGGATTGGAAATTTTACTCGTTTGAACTCCCATATAATTGAACTTATAATTTCATCTTCAAAAGTCAACTTTATTAAACGAAATAATCAAAACTTTTATATATTAATTTATATTTTTATACGTTAATTTATGTCAAGACGTATATGCACAAGTGCAGTGCTACACTGACAAGGTAGCTGAAAGGATTTTTAAAAGGGGGATATGTGTCAGTGTTTGATTGGACAGTTTGAAAAAAAAAAAAAATAGCCAAACAGGTGCCGACAAGCAGCACCTGTCACTTGTTTCTTGTCACTGAGCCTGACTATTTATCATTTCTCTATGGAAAAGACTGGTCCTGGGCCAAGTAGCAGGGTTCTTTCTCTATGCACAAAAGGGAAGAAACAGAAGAAAAAAAATAATCCATTAAGTAATTGACACGTAAAGATTAACCGCGTGGGCGTAATTAGATCCCACATGTAAGCTTAACCGGGGAGCAGTGGGTCTGAGCCTGGACCATGTAAATTAATTTCGAAAATAGTCGCTTTTCACTTCTTCATCAGCTTTAAATTATGAGGTAACAAGTTTTGCTCAGCAGAAAGGGCCCATTTTTCTTTGCCTGCTTGGCAAATTCGGCAAATTCCATGTAATGAAACATTCATATATAAATAGTAAAGAAACTTTGACAGAAAATGTCAACTAATAATTAGTAAAAGATTTTACTTATTTATATTTCCATTTTCAATAACTTCCAATGAGAGTCGATTATTCGAGTAGTTTATTCTTCTATAAATTTTTCTTTTGAGACTTTCAGGATTGCACTGTGTGTTTCTTTGAGTCATTGGTTCAAGTGATGAATCATTGATAGACTGTAATTTTAACTAAAAAATATTTATAATAAAAATGCATGTATATGTATATATTATATGTCTTTTTTTGCTAAATCTAAATATATGTATTTTGCTCACGTTCTTTATGAATATTTCGTAGGTGCCGGTCAAGATTGCGATATTTCATATTCAAAACATGGGTTCGAATCTCTACCAGCATAAATGATAAAAATTTAGCTCTCGGTGAATTTGGTAACTAACTGGTTTACATTGAATCAATTCCGATTTTCACTAAAATCGGTAAGCTTCGGACGGTTATTGACTGATATTAGTGTTTTTTTCCCCCCTTTTGCTGAGTAGACCAATTAATGCCACCCGGACTAGACCACTATCAGGTTCATTAGTTTTCGAGCCGGACCAATTGGTGTAATCCAAGTTTAATAATTATGCTTACAATCGTATCCCTAGTTTTAAGTTTGTCGGTAATACAACATAGAGAGATTATCCATATGGATGTTGCATATCTCATTTTGCATTTTATTTATAACTTAATCGTTATTTTCTCTAAATATTATTTGTATTTATAAAGTTGGACCACAACGATTTATAGAAAATATTCACAGTTCATAATAAGGTATAATTAATTTAGATTAATCATATATGGTATAAGCAAGGAATTTTTTTTCATAGTATAATGGTCATAATTCGCGTATTAAGATTAAAGTTTGGAGATATAAACTTGTATATTACAATTGAGCTCGAAAACTAACAACTGCTTTAATTCAATTACTTTCTTGATTGGGATTTAATTATTTACTTGTCTACAAATATGTATAGTTTTCCTTATGGTATTTGTCTTGAAATTTTAATATTAAATAAACCTAAATCGAAGTGAAGGCATAATGAAGTGGACAAATAGCTTTTTCTTTCACTACTAAAGTACTTCATGAGCTTGTGGACTGAATTGAAGTGTCAATTTCCAATAGCACTACGGTAAGTGCGTTCCCACCGTAACAAGGAAGGGCCATTGAGCAAATAATTGGAGTTTCTTCCAAAAGGTTCTTCTACCCACAATATTAGCCCAATTATAGTGTCTAGTTAAAAGAACAGACACGTGTCACCTCAACATGGGAGTATTAGTATTCGGTGGTGGGTGGGGGTGGGGGTACAATTTGTGACCACATTGAATATGGCATTTTCACCCAATTCCAAATTCCATTCCTTTTGGCCTACCCATTGTGATGAATTATTCTTTTTCTATTTTCTCTCTTGAATGTGGGCACGTCACCATAAATGGGCATAGATAAATTTTGATACGTAGGATTGTGTGTGGTAGGCGTAGTAAAATCATTAATAAAACTATATATGATAAAAGAAAAATCGATCTATATTTCACGAGTTGCTAAATTATTTAACAGTTGAGATTGATCATCTTAACAATGATGAAGATACTTGTGACATTCTCAAAGTTGAAGTAGACATCCCTCCCAAGGAAGCCCTAGATGGCACCACGACCAATACAATTCAAATTTTAATAACAATTAGAACTACGATAAGTCGTGGTACAAAAGGGTGGTGGCTATACTTTTGCTTTGGCAATGACATTGATGGCTAAAGGCGAGTTATATGCTAGAAGTTACAAGAAAACGTTCAAGTTGGATGCCTCTTCGAGTCTTGACATATATTAGTAGGCAAGGAACTGAGAAAGCAAGGAATATGTGAAAAGGCCCATAACACACGATATTGAAACAAGATTCCACCAAATATCAATCGATCAGAAATAAACTTGCAGAAAATTTACGATTGAACACAAAGAATTATTTCGACCTAACTCCCCGAAGGTTAGACGACCACATCTAAAACCTACATATCCCGTTGAGCATCCAAATAATGGATATATGCTCGAATGCACTATCTAGCCCAAAAATGACAACAAGTTACAAAATGCTCTTTCAACACAAGAGAAAAGTACAGAACACCTATATCTTAACACCAAACTGCGGATCTATAAGGAATCACTCAAAAAACTCCACAATCGCCTATTGAAATCGCAACTGCAAGAAAACCTTTATTATCACAGCAATCACTCAGGAACATAGATTACAGGGGCTAACAAACACATGTGATCTCAGTTTACAAGTTCATCAAGAGAGATGAAACACACAAAGATCAAACCCTAATCTACAAGAATAAGACGTTTCTGCAGCATACAGAAGATAGAAGACATCAAGAGAGATGAAGAATACAACGATCAAACCCTAATCTACAAGAATAAGGCGTCTCTCAAAAAAATCGAAAAGATAGAAGAATCTCGAAAGGTAGAACCAATTGAAAATATCAGCAATATGCACGAATATATATTTCGCAATAGAATCCAAGGGCTAGGATTTGAACACGTGTCATGGCCTTATAAAAGACGTTCCATTAATAAAAATGTATCAACAATAAACACGATTTTAAGCCAATTTCTCGGAACACATCATTAATCAGTGGTTCGAGCCTCAACAATATGGATATTTTATGTTGGACATATTATTGAAAGTTATTAATCACATTGCACATAAACTATAGAAACAAATTCTTAATTATTTTGATAAATTTAACTAAATGAATCTTTTGTTATTTCTCATACTTGCATGATAAATTAAATTTCGGAATGTAGATATGTCATTCGATAATAATTTCATGACGTGTTTGGTGACATCAATTAATTTAATAATTTTGAGTTCTTAATATGTCACAAAGATGTGATTAGCCATGCTTCAACTTGGCATATTTATAAACATGATTTATTGGGTTCCATTTAAGTTTGATAATATTAGCTCCCTTTCTGCGTAGATTAAAAGTTGATAAAATTTTAAATCAAAATCAACAATTAATTTTCAACAATATATTTCATCAACTTTAAATTAAAATCAACATTTTATAAGATTCACAAATTTTCAACAATACATTTCATCAACTTTTATCAAAATTTAATAAAAGGCGCCATGCAAAAGTAGTTGAATAAGTAGTAATGAAGTGTTGTTTATTTAGGTCCCTTGATAATTACACATTTTATTGTCTGCCTGCGCTGTCTAGACATTATTTAGGTCCCTGGATATTAATGATAAGGATTCAAAGCTCTGTGTTGACTTATCTCTTTATTAAATAACTAATTAGCAGTGTGTTAAGACATAATTTCAGCCTCACCATGCTCACTCTGCTATAGGCTTCTATATATATACGAATTTTACAGTTGAATGTAAAATTTAAAGAATATATATGGTATTTTCTAATAAATTAAAGTCCAAAAAGTTCAAAACGAGCAATTTGATCCGTTCAAAAGCTTCGGTGAGCATTTAGATTCCAAGATAAATTATTTTGTTGAAAAGAGCCACGAACATGCGCTTACATGTTAAAACTAAAAATTATATATTGTTTTAAGTATAAAAATATTAATCAACATATAAAAGTTTGAGCTATTCCTCTTTAAAATATTGACGTTTTATTATGAACCCTCAAATTTTAATATAGTATCAAAGTATAAAAATTTGGTGAAGTTCAAGACTTATTGAAGATAAATACATTACTTTTTAACGGTTTAAATTTTTCTACCAAGTGATTAAATAAAATGTGATTGATTTTGGATATAAATAATGTGTCGGTGGACTGCTTCGGGTAGATATCTCCACACCATGATGTCATGTTAGATAATGGAAGACTAAAGCAATGAATCACAATTTTTGTGATTGTCCTAATTGCTAAAACATTTATCTCAAGTGTAATGAATAGTGGAGAAGTCCCTAGATTAAATTTTTTAATAAAAAGTGACTTTGTTTTAGAATGTTTGATTAAAAAGTCGGAATATTTTTTTTGAATTTATGTACAAAATTTTTCTATTAAAAGAATGCGTGATTAAAAATGAATTCGAGAAAAAAATGAATTTTAAAGAATGAAACTCAAACACGAGCTTAAGTTGACTTGAATATTATGAACTTTAGTACTTAATTAACATTAAGCTTGTTGTCCAGTTAAACCCTTTCATGCTTACTAAAGTAGAGACAAATGACACCTCCAGCAACTTCGGTCCAATGTTAAACTAATTAATAATTTATATGTCCGAGATTTTGTGTTAACTTAATCATAATCATAATTATTAAATACTTAAAGTTGGCTAGAACCTTTTTGCATGCACATTGTTTGAAGACCATTAAGAAGTTGACATGCAAATGCAGTTAATAAAACTTGTTATCATAACTTTATCACTTTGAAGAGGTTAGTGGAGTGGGTTATGATCCTTAACCCTACTTTAAAAGATATGGAGAATGCTAAAGTGTGTAATATTATTATTATCTTCATAAGCCATTATTGTGGCTTAAGAAAATAGAAAGATGGTTTTTTAATACAAAAGTATAGCTCGACTAAGGGATGATAGCTCTGTCTTGCACGGTGTGTGTATTATCTTTACAATTCCATTATGCTAGGATAATTTGAGCTCCACCTTCTAAAGTTTAATTTCATTACTTCCATAGTGTTCCTCAAGCGTCCGTTGATATAAAATATATTATTATTTAAGACGAACAAATTTAGGGTTTCTTTCGGTTTCTCTCTTACTCGAGCATGAAAAGAACCCTAACACGATTTTTCAATCAATTGATTGATTTACCTTCATCAAAATAGTTGTGATAGCACTCATCAACAATGGTACTAATGAATATTATATCAAGACCAACTTCACGAAAATCCTCACATTATTTAGGATTAACTTATATTCGATGTTGGTACTGAAATAAGTTATCTTACATGCTGACAATCTCACATTCAACATCATTCAATATCTTTATTGATAAATATTAGTTGTTATAAAACATTTGGAATAAATAACCGAGTGAGAATCTTGACGTATTAATATTTTCTCAATGTTTTGCTACGTTTATACTAATTTGCACATAAATTTCTTGTTCTTTAGCCTACATTATTGGCAACGATCAAACTTTTCTTATGTTTGTGTTGTTAGACCTCGCTTTAAAATACTAAAAAATATATATATATAATTCAGCAAATAATAAGATAATAAAGATGCGATACAATCAACCGATCAAGATATAAATTTTTACATAGAAAACCCTCCAACAGTCCAAATTTATGTTTTAATCTATTTCATCTACTTCATGATCGGAACAAATAAGGACATATGTTACACCACGAGTAGTGCGAAGTATCTAACTTCCCCTTAAAATTTTACTAATCCGTTGGTTTATTTCTTCTCACCAATATGCTAACAAGGCTACATAAAATTCTCTTTTTAAGACGTACTTCAAATTTCAAATTGACGAATTATTTGTTTCCTTAGGAGGGTCGAAATTATATTGGGCTCTGTCGTTGGACTTTCAATTCATTAATTGTTGTCAAGCCGAACGTGAAGATTTGCCAAAACCTCATGGGCCAAAGTGTTATAATATGAATAGTTTGTCGTCTTGGTTTGGCCCAAAAGCAATGTAAATATCATATGGCTGCTTAGGGTTTCATATTCTTGAAATTTGCAATGTGTTTGATATTTTCCACCACCAGTGTTATCGTATACCGGAGTTCATGCTCGCCGACATATTGAAACAAAGTCTTATCCTTTTTTTTAATTCATTACTTTGAATCTACGATGGATTTTCTTCTTTTCCTCAAGAGAGATAGAAATAGGATTATAATCCACTTCTACATCTTACCCAATAAAATATAAATAATAATTCCAAATATTCCGTAATTTTTTTTCAAGTCTAAATATAGTAGACATACGTGACTTAAAAACAACCTATCTACTTGAATCATTTTATCCCAAGCTTAAATTTTCATTTTCACATCTCTTAAATAAGTCAAGTTGTCGCGTTGTGTTGCTGTAACACAGAACCATGTAATAGAGTTGATCGAAAGGCCGGTATTTATTTCGTAAGAAAGCCAAAGTTTGAGGGTTCTTACTTTAATAATTGCTAGCATATTTTAGTATTTGCAACGATAAAATTCTTTGGAATTTATGGTGTGAACAAAGTTGTCACATCCAAAATTTTAATTTGTCAGCTTAGTAATAATCAACTAAGCCCATTGACTACGTTTGGCCCACCAAGTGGCCATCAACTCAAACACGACAATTTTGTCGGGTAGTAGCTCAATAACATGGACCACAACAAAGCAAAAGATATGTTAGGTCCATTAACATTTGCAAGAAAAGCCATTGCTTTGGAAAATAAAAAGTATTGTACAATGTGATCTTCAAACATTGTCATAAAGAAATTACTACGCATAATTAATAATGTTGTGACATAAATTTAAATTTTCAAACATTGGGAAAAGAACAAGCCAGTGACTTCACCTAGTATGAAAAGTTCATATATCGACCATCTCAAACAGCTTTTCCTTCATCATGTCGAAATAAAGTACCATAGCAGCATCCGAGGTGCACTTCACTAAGTATTCATAATCTTTATTATAAAATAAATTAAATAGTATTGAACAATATAAAGAAAAAAAAAGTTGATTTTTATTTATTTTCCTTTTTGTCAAACACCAATGTTTTATACACAAGGGAAAGAAAATATAGCATCATTGCAAGTTCTCTCTAATGTATACATATGATGTAAAGAGGGCAAGGCCAGTTATCGAACATGATTTGGTCTAAAGGCATGCTATGTATCATGGCCTACCAAAGTTCTATCGTGACCATCATTCATCATTTTGCAAGTATATTGATTAAGAGAAAAGCTTTTATTCATCCATTGAAATTTGATTTAATTTAATCATAGCCATTTTGAGGCTATCTAGGATATAATAATTAGTGTAATAGTTGATCAAAATTGTTCAATGCAATCACATTATGCGTTTTTAATTTACACGATAATTTCATATTTTTTTGCTATTATGAACGAAGAGAAATTTAAATGCTGACATCTTAGTTTGTAGTACTTAAGCGCTAATTTTTCAAGTCTCCACTTTGGAAGCCGGTTGATTAAATCAAGCTAGCTTTCTAAACTTAAGCGTTTCGGCTTGATAGTTCGAGAAAAATCACTTTGAAAATTGAATAAGCCTCACCTTTAAAATAAATAATAAATCCCTGGACTAAATTGGATATAGAAGAAAATATCAACCTTTAATTTCAGATGTGCATAAAATATGTAATCCACTTGGCAACATTTCTTAAGAAAAAAGTGTCATTATTAGAGGAATTTCTCTTTTGAAGAGAAAAGAATTGGGCAATGTCAACGGCTAGATCTTTTGTGTTTCTTGATCATACAAATTACAAAGCCTTTTCATACTTAAATTATAATATGAAAACATGAAATTGAAGCAAACTCCAATGCTAGTCTGTCCTTTAAAGGCCAAAGGATATCATGACTTGATTTGTTTAGAAGTTTAAGATATTATTTAAGTTGTGGTGTTAAAATGATCATTCACGTGCAATTTAGATTCCTTTTAATTTTTATCAAAGATAAGATATGAGCATAATTTTCAAAAAATAATAAAAAATGGATGAGAGCGAGTTTCGAATTCAAATTTACCGTGACAAAGTGTCATGTCCCCCTTTTCTAGAAAAAAAAAGTGAAATAAACGGGAAAATATTTTTCATTAATGAATATATGAGAGGACATATTTCTTCTTCTTATCTCAAAGCAATGGCTAGAAAAAGGAATGCAATAAAGTGGAGATAAAATGAAGATCACTCAAATCCAATTCCATCAATATTATCAGATTAATTCATATATATAATTTGATTATGTCTGTTTATAGTCAAGATTCTCAAGCTCTTTGTCCGAATCCCATTGTGATATTATCTCAATTGTAAACCAAATAAATTTCATGTCTTTCCGTCATATCTTTCCTTTTGAATTGAAATGATATTATTGCATTTTTCTGCCCACTTTTTTGTTTTTTACTTAAATTAATTGGAAAAGTAACTTTAACAACTCATTGAGGAGTAAGACAAACGTTAAGTAGTATTTTTGCTAAACATCAAATAATGGTTATTAGTATCTAAACTTAGGTAAGTCAATAGTACTTGACTCTTTAATTAGTTATAATTATTTGGCTCGGGACTCAATACAAGAGTTCAAGAATTCGATAAGAAGTTAAGTCTTTGACTCGATAAGATAATCATTTCACTAGACGCATTAAATCAAGAATCAATAGCTCATTAACTCGAAGACAAGTACTCGACAACTTAATAATTTAGTAGCTTAAAAATAAGGAGTTAAAATGACTTTGTTAAGAAAACCAAGGTTTAAGGCCTTTATCGAACATTAAAGGACAAAATTTTTTTTAATTAAATTAAAGCCTCCATTTGGATATAAATTTATAAATGATTTGTAAATTCAATAAAATACTATTTTCAACGTCACATTCATACATACTATTTTCAACGTCACATTCGTATATTTTCAACGTCACATTCATCCTCCTTCCGTGTATTTTTGTTTCATATGTAATAAGGTTAGGAGAATCTGAACCCTCGTATCGATAATCTGTATCCATCATTCGCGTAGGAGTGACTTTTGCAATAAATAAATAAGAAAAACAGAAAAAGATTAATAATTTAACTTTGTTTTGTTAAAAGTAGCTATTTCAATTAGAATTATTTTTAACATCAAACCAGGACATATTATGTATCTTTGAATAGAATCTAAATCTACTGTCTTCCCCCCAAAAGTTACTAGTGTGCCAATGTAAAGGTAAAATAAAGTACTATTAACAAAAACCAAAAGTTTCGCAAAGTCATGCGCATCCAACTAAGGTACCTTCTTTTTATGTTTCATTATTTAATTACTCAAAATATGGGTACCAGTCTTTCCTATTTTAATTATATCAATCATTATTTCTAATGCTATGTTTGATTGAATATATTTTTCGTGGAAAATGTCAATGTTTCATCTAAATTCATACTTTGACGTGTTTGATTACTATTTTTTTTTATGGAAAATATTTTCCAATTTTTAAAAATATACATAATTTTCCTTATTTTTAAGGAAAACACTTTCTTTGAGGAGAATATGTTTTTATTTTCCTCAAAACGAATAGGATATATTTTTCATACCAATCAAACACACTCTAAGTGTGTATAAAAAAAATTGGTCAAAAAAATACTTACATCCAAAAAACTTTTGATCCACATATTTAACGGGATTCACAAGTATTATTCACTTCTCCCAATTAATTATTCACCCCGAACCGTTGATTAAAAGTGACTCGTGTAATTGTAACCCTCGTCAATAGGGTGGATTTTAATCCATATCAAAGATTGTTATTAAAATACACATTAATTTATGTTAATCTAAACCTGCCACTCCACCAACCATGTGGGATAAAGTTTTTAAATCTATTTAAATAATTTGAGGTACAATAGAATAGAAGCATCATAGTTTCACAATCATCTACGAAAGTCATTTCATTATTATAAACAATTGTGTGTATTCTTTTAAGCATCATAGTTTCACAATCATCTACGAAAGTCATTTCATAATTATAAACAAATGTGAGTTTTCTTTTCTAATCTAAGTTAATAAAAAGGATCAAACAATAACTGCATTGTCAGCTAATTACAGTCACGGCATATTTTAAATAAAAAAATTGGTATACTCAAACGACAGATATGATAACCCTTGGAATAAATTTCTAGGAGAATTTCTTATTACTAAACAATCAAATAGGCTAGAAGAGAAAAGAAAATTGTATTTGGTGGTGCGGAGTACGTTGCTACGTAGCAGGTACTTTTAATTATAATATTTTCAATTGTTGCTGCACTACAAAGTTTCGCATCTAGGCCTTGCCAATGTGTGATGGTTGAATCTCATTGTCCAAATTTGGCCAAATTACATAGATTACGACTTATGTTGACTTGGGATTAGTGACGATTTGGGCACGTGGTGCTTGACGAGTGAGCAAATATGGTCATCGGACCTTTTCGTGTACGTGCAATGCCATTTGTGGCATAGTGTGAAGGAAAATTATTTCTATTAAAAACAAAAAAAAAAAAAAAAAAAGATGTTCGCATTTTTATTTCTTCATTCTTGTCGACCAGCCTTTTTTCTTGTACTCCACATGTAAAAGAAATGATTATCTTGTTGAATGTTAAATGACTTAAATTTTATTATGCAAATGTTGGGTTCAAATATAAAAGTGAATTAAAATCTAAATTAAAGTCAACAATTAATTTTAATCACATTTCACGATATATCTACAATTTTTTAATCACACATTCCAGTAACTTTTATTGAAATTCACTAAAATTTTGATTTTTTTCTAAATCAAACTAACAAATTTATTATGTAAGCTATACACAATGTTTGTGTACAACTTGAAATGTTTGTGTACAACTTGAAATTTATTATGTAAGCTATACACAATATTAGACTATTTGCATTTAAATGTGCTCTTAACAAGTAAAAGGCAAAATGGAAGACCCTTGGAATGGCAAATCATGATGCCCTAACCATAGGGGAACAAAATGGAAATACCATTACCAATGGAGGCCCTAAATTGGCATTGAGGTAACTTGCATTTAGTCTTTAGAGGGGATAGAGTTAGGGTTTAGGGGCTCAAAGCAGCCTTGACTCTCCCAAGAAAGTAGCGTAACAAAAAAAAAAAAAATCAATGACTCTCAATTTTTCTTGATAAATATAAAAATCCAAGGATATGCATTCAAGTGTGATCATCAGTGACGTAAGCATGATATAATATAAAGCAAATATTTCATTATTAATGTGAAAAAAGCTTAAGAATTAAATCACATACAAATAATTAGGGACAAATGAGTTTTTATTTAGAATTTAATTATAGATAGAGTAAAATATTAAATTCAAATGTGTTAAAATTTTGTGATACAGGATATTCACCATAAATTGAGTAACAAAAAAATTGAGTTAAATATATACTAAAAATGAATAATACGAATAGAAATAAGAATATTAAGATTTTGCGATTTTATTGCCGTTCGAGTATATGCACGAACTCATTGGTATGACATCTGGAAATGAGAGGTCTAACAATTTATTTATTAATACCTTATTTAATTCCTTGTAGTTTGATGCATTTCACTTGGTTTTTGAGAACATCCTAGTTCACACGTTAAATAAAATTTAAAACATGCATCAATAACATAGCTTTATCCACAAAAATGCGATTTACAATTATATACTGTCATTTAAATATCGGGACTTCTAGTTAATGAATGAAATATTTGATGTGTTAGACAGAAAAATATTATACGAATTTAACAAAAATATTATAGATGTGTTTATTATTTCGTATAGTGCTATTCAAAATTGCACAAAACTTATTTTAATAACATTTATCAAGCAAAATCAATTTATGTTTACGTCACGCCGTAATAAAATGCAATAATGATAAAAAGATAGTTTACTAAATTCTTCTATAATCTCATTACCCACTTTTTACCAATGATGCTCAATTAGTTGGTCCAATGTTCAAAGATCTCAATCATTAAGAAGTCGTGCAAATGGTACCAAATTTGTCGACCCCCCACCCACAAACAAAGAATAAAATGAAATTAAAAAATATAAGGGAAAAAAAGGACAAAGAAATAAAATAATTTTCTAATTACATTTCAATAATCTGCTTGACTTTCTTGCAAGGTATATGCTTGAAAAGAAGATGTTACATGATGGATCCTAGACTTCATCCACCCAAGAAAAATGATACAACCACTTTGTGACTAATCGATGCTCTCCATTTCTTCTTCTTATGATTTGTCCAAATAATGCAATTGGTACAAATTTTATTGAAGGACTTGGCACGAATTCAAATCGAGACTTCTTTTTCAAATCTTTTCATAATTGTTAATTTGATTAAAGAGTTTAATGTTTTATAACCAAAATTGTCTTTATCCATTCACAAGAAAGCAAATTAATACATTAAATAATTATTGACATCTAACTATGTGTTTCTGAATCCCATCCAATCTACATTACAAAAAATAAGTAAATTGCTCGATCGAAAAAAAGAAGAAGCAATATAGTGTGTAAAGATACTTCGGTACTTAAGTTATGCTCGGTTTGCTATATAAGAGAGAGCAAATGGATATAATAATTAGGTTTGATTTTCGTGTATATGTTAGAATTTGGGTGTGACCCGAATTCTTTTTTGAAATAATTGAAATTTTTTTAATTAAAGTGCACGTCAAGAGAAATTCAGTTTAGAATACTATTTGAGTCTTATTCAAGTTGAAATTATATTTGAAAACCCTATTGAGAGTTGGAATTTGTATTAGAATTGAAGATGTTGAAACTATGGATCAGAAAGAAAAATCGTCACATTTCCGCTAGCCTATCGCTAGTTGGCTGCTCGAGTAACACCTGCAGGTTTTCTCCCGAGATTTGGTCGCTCACATGTCGCCCGCCTAGCGCGTGAGAAAATTGATTACTAGATTTTAGGATCATTGTAATATTTCTCCATCTTTATTATTTGTGATGAAATAAAATCTCTTAATTCCTCTACCATATTTTCTTGTCTTCTTTTATTATTTTGCTTGCAATCATATACTTCATTATTGTACCATATAACTTCAACGTCTCAATCTGATAGTTGGTCTTAGATCAAATGATATCGAGTAATACGTGATCCTTGAATTTTCGACAATTGGTATCAGAAATTTTAGGCATAATTAACACAATAGTTTGCCTTACTTTTGCAAGCACCTTGCCATGTCCAACTTTTATGGAAGACGAGGGAGTGGAATTTGGAGAAGGATGACCTCTTTATGTATCGGTGATAAAAGAGTCATACCACTGTCGAACTCTACTCGACCCACCATGCAAGCCGGCTCGCTTCTCCAAATGTGGACTCGTCTCACCAACTCATCCCTCAGTAGGTGAGCCAAGCCGGTGGGCAATTTTTATTTTTTTTCTATGAAAAATGCGTTTTACTCATCAATTACAAATTAACTTGTGCGAGCCGAAGAGCTTACCACTTTACACCTCTAATACAAAACTAGCCATCACATTGGGCCCCATTAAGTGTCACGTCAAGTAAAATATCAGTATAACCTAAAACACATAATATATAATTATAGTAACCCTATGTTTCATATTTATCACTTGAATTTAATGTCTTCACTATTAACTCTAACTTAACACGAAGCCACATTTTTTTCTCAAAATGGTTAAAGAACTACACGTTCCCTTCTCAGTCAAATTGTCTAAATTACGTCTCCGTTGATTTTTTTTTTTTTCCCTTCATTTATTACAAATCTCCTTCATTATCAATTTTTAAATTAAAATAACCCATATTTGGTATTACTAGGCATTAGGTAACTAGGGAAATTTCATGTAGTTTGTTGGCATGTAATTATAATGTACTAACTCACAATTAAACAAAAAAATAATTACAATCAAGATAAATACCCCTCAACTAAAGCATAAAAATAAAACTTCACACATGCATGCATTTGCTCAGCTATACCTAATTATTAAATAAATAAAGTCAATTTTGTAACAAATCTGCTGTCTTTTAAATGATTACTTATAATTAATTCTGTTTGGTAATTAATTTATACTAGAGCAAGTATATCCTCAAAATAAAGAAATAAATATAGTTGACTTCAAATCATGATTAAAAATCAGATAATAAAATCAAATAGCAAGTGAATTATTTATTTATTTTCTAATTTTGAGTATCAATCCTGTGGTTGATAGGACTGTGATTTGATATGGTATTTTGCTTAATTTAATAAAAGGGCGAGCTCAATCATCGACGATATAACTAGGACAACAACTTAAATACTTTGAGTAAGGGTGGACAAAAATTGCCATAATCGGACATATCTAGAACCACAACGAAATCGATCGATTAAGTCTAATTCTACTCAAGTTCTAATCAGTTATGGGTAATTAAATAAAAAATTGACCGATTTCTATTAGTACTACGTTTCTAATACCACGAACTAATATCCGATCTAAATGAAATTTTTACCTTTTTTTTTTTAATGGTGGCTGGTGCGGTGCAATGCACCAACTATTATTCTTTTTCCTTATGAATTTTACTGTAGTACATCAAGTTCATATTCAATTTAATATGATGTTATTTATAAATTTTGACAAAATTATTCACTAAATTTCATAGATGTAATTTTTCGCTAATAAGAGGCTTCAATTCTGTTCATTATTTCCAAATTAATATTTTCAACCCCTCAAAGTATAAAGAAAATAGAGTTGTGCTATGGGTACATAAGTGTACCCGTATGGATGTCTGCGCCCCCCTATAGAGGGTG
This sequence comes from Fraxinus quadrangulata, assembly GCA_903798255.1. Lineage (NCBI taxonomy): Eukaryota > Viridiplantae > Streptophyta > Magnoliopsida > Lamiales > Oleaceae > Fraxinus > Fraxinus quadrangulata. Next base: position 29,801 of record CAIGRB010026683.1, read on the forward strand.
CTAGATGTCCATTATGAATACTCATATGTGTACACTTATGTACCTATAGTATTTTCCAAGAAAATATAAATGACATTGGAGCATATGTTTAAAGAATTTATTCAAGCTAATAGTTAAACATTTGATTTAATTTGTCATGTTTAGTTAAACTTGGAAAATGCATCCATGTTAAATGTTTAATAAATAGATTATGAGCATTTTAGGTATTAACTAATTATAGCATAAAGAACTTGTATAGTTAGACAATTCATTTGATCGGCTAGTAAATTTGAGAACTTAATATAAGGAATCATATTAGATCGAAACGGAATGATTCAATTCTGGTTTGATTCCATACGGTTCCATATTTAGAGATGGAACTAATAGTTTAATTTTTAAAATAATCATTAGTACGGAGTTCGATTCTCTCTAAAATTGGATCGAACCGGATTGCGCCCACTCCTAACTATGAGAACTAGTCATTTCCAGAATACAACATTTAACGGTCCATTAAAAACTGAAGCAAACTATAAGACTGGAAGGTACAATTACAAATGTTAAGCTTTGTTTGGGAAATTCAACAATCACTAAAAGGTAAATAATCAATAGTCGAATATGTGGAAATCATATAGAATGTTTATTGTACTAGTCAACGTTGAACGTGCTTTGCATGTTATTATGAAATGTTTTATAAGTATTGTAAAAGTAATATTTGAATATGCATGAATATTAATTAATTTAGAATTAATACTGTGAAATATATACGTGATAATGAATATTAAATTATTTATTTAATTTTCAATTAAGTAAAACTGGATGTTTATTAACATACATGGACGTCAATAATAAAATACATTTTTGAATGTGAAATTTTAATTAATTTATAATTAGAATTAATAACATTGAAATGTATAAATGAAGATGTACATTAATTAAATGAATGTTAATGTTAATTAATTGAGAATAAATAATAGGGAATTCATACATTAATTAAAGTAAACATGTGAAATAAATCTGTTAAATGTACATGTACATTGATGATAACTAAACGATTAAA
>CAIGRB010026683.1:31112-60862 GCA_903798255.1 Fraxinus quadrangulata
TATATATAGAAAAATGAAAAGTAATGTATTATTGAAATAATTGAATTATAGTAAAATTAAAATCGTTCAAAAAATAATTCTCACTTGATATGATATTTAATATATTATAAATAAGTTTAAATTAATTTTTTAGTCAAATATATTTTTCACAATACGTTTCGTATGATTCATAACTTATTACTTACTAATTATTCATATATTGTGTAGAACATACTATTCATAACACGTAAAATCACTGCTAAATACGCACTTAATAAAACCTAATTTTATACCGTTTGTTATAAATAGTAAAGTTTTTCATGATGTCAAATTTTGTTCTTAATATTTTTTAAACCTAGATGTTATATTTCAAGTTGAAAAATAGAATATAAACTTCTTGTACTTGACAGCTTAAATATTTTATGAGAGATTGTTCAACATATATGTAAAATCAAAGTAAAGAAACAATTGTGTTCGTATCATTTTTCTTTCTTTTGTCAAAGAAAAATAAACCAATCTGCAACTAAGATGGCTTGTTGAAGAGATATAACACATTTCAATTTTAATGAACAATTTACACTGTTAATTGAATTAGTTAGGGGCCGTTCTCTTTGTGTTTCAGTTTTGTGTTTTGAGTTTTGAATTCATTTTGAGTTTTGTGTCTTGAGGCTGTATTTTGATATTGTTAAAAATGTGTTCTTTTTTACATTTTCAAAAATTATTTTCGAAAATAAAAAAAGGAAAACGTGTTCTCTCTCTCTTTCTCTATGTCCTTTGTTTCCCTTATTTTCAAATTTGTTTTCCTTGTTTTCAAGTTTTTCGTGGGATTGACTTGAAAATGTCAAAAATGATGATTTTATCGTTTTGTGTACAAATTTTTTTTCGTTTTCAAAAACGCGTTTTCGAAAATAGGAAAGAGAACGCGTTTTCACTGTTTTGAAAAATCGAAAACAGAAACGACCCAAAACGGCCAAAGAGAACAGCCCCTTAATTTTTTATTTTTTTATTTTCCGATAGATCTTCCTAATATAAAAATCCTTTTGTGTGAGTTATTTTTTTAAAAAATTATGCAATAATAAAGTAGAAGATATATAAAAAAAATGATATTAACAACAATTCATTGGAACCCTATATCCCTGATGAAAAAAAAAAATGTAAGATGTATAAAAAACCATAATATTAACTATAAAAATTAAAAACATTTTTAAAAAACCCAGTTATTAATTTCTTATAATTTATCTCTCGCACTTCAGAAATCCTCTTTCTTCTTGAATTGTGCATTGAAAACACTTCTTGATTAAACCAATTCCAAATTCTTTGACCTTTGTGTACACACACAACCCACCCCACCCCTCCCCTCCCCTCAACCCATTGAAAATGACCAGAAAACCGACCAAAAGACCCACAAATGGCAGAAATTGCAATTTTCTTTAAACTCCATCCTTGTTTCCATTACCCTATTCTCATTGATTAATCATCACGTGGCTCAATTTAGCACACTTCCCCCATCATCTTCCTCACTAGGAAAAAGCACGCATTAAAAGAGAAACCACAGTTCACATTTCACAGATTCACACAAAGAACACGCAGACACACACTGGATTAAAGTTTTGCTCTTTGAAAAATTTTCAGCTCAAGAATCACTGAAAGCTCTGATCTTTTCTCACACACTCATATATTAGAGTTTTATCTAGTTATATAGTTGTAATTGTTCAAATTTTTTTCTTCTGAAGAATGGAGAAAATTACTGCTTTGGTTAACTTTGAGCTCAGAGCTTGTGGGATAGTGTAGAGTTCTTTCATCAAAGCCAAAGGGTTCTAGTATTTTCATTTAAAAAATTTCTCTTCCTTTCTCTTCTGTTTTCTCTCTGAAGAATGGGTTGCAACTGCATGATAGCTGGGAATTGGGTTAGATTGAGAAAAAGAAGTGGTGGCTTGAGAACTAAACAGGCAGGGCGTGCATCTTGCAGAGGAGCTTAAGCTTTAAGCCTTGTTAATATATTGAGGAAAAAGAAAAGAAAAAAGGGAAAGAAAATGTTTTCCCTCAGGGAGGACTAATCATAATAATCCCCCCCTATCCTCTCTGTTCTGGATTTGATCTCTTGAAGTGATTTTTTCTAGGCACATCCAAGAATATTCATATATTCTTCTGTTCATTGGTGCATGTTGTTGTATACTGATACTGCTCCATTTAGTAACTGTTTGCAATGGGGTATGTATTCAAAGAGGTTCTCAAGACCATTTGTGGAGTCAACCAGTGGGATTATGCTGTTTTCTGGAAAATTGGTTGCCAAAACCCCAAGTAAGTACCATAAAAATAAAATATTTTCAGTTTTAAAGAATTTCAAGAAAAACCACCCCCTTAATTGGGATTTTAGTTTTGTTATTCAATTAACTGTGATGAAATTTATGATTTTTTGTATAAATGATACTGTTAGATCTGTGCTTTTTAGCTGTTCTTTTTGGCTAATTTGCATGTAATCATTTTCTTTTCTTCTTGAATTTTGTGTTGAGCTTTGTTATTAGAAAGCGAATGAAAATAAAAGAATCCCAATCTGATGGTACTTTCTTGCTCAGCTCCAGCAAAACAGGGAACCAAGTGCAACTACTGAACATTCAGTGTTCAGTCCCTATCTTTGCCATATTTTTTCTTTGACCAAATTAGAGAATTTTATTTAAGTAAGTTTATTTGTTTCATTATTATTGGCTATGTTTTAAAGCTGCCTAATCTTTAAACAAGATTTGATTTGAAGTATAGTAGATTGGTTGGATTCTGTTGCCTTGTTTTTGCTTTGTGATCTATCTTTGGAGTTTTGTGGGTTGTCCATTTGCTTTGTCTTGGAGAATCTTATGAAATCCTTTCCACTGTTATGATTTCCTATGCAGAAATTTGTTCATTTCTAATACTATCTTGTTTGAATCTGTATGTACTTAACTTCTTGTCCTCAACAATTCCAGGATTTTGTTTCTTTCCTCTATTTTTTTTCACTGTCAGCCAGTAGAAAGGATACACGAAATTGGGGGATATAAAAGTACTGTAATATTGTTGAGAAGTAAATATGTAAACACTGAGGCCATTTGAGAGGAATCAATACGAAATATTCGAACCATATTTGATTTCCTGCTAATGTGAGAAAATATAACGCTTGTGTTGAAGGAGATTGAAGCCCTATGTGATCAAGAACAATCAAGAACTAGTGCAAATAGAAATATCTTGAGTTATCCCTTTAGTGTACAATATCCAAACTATAACATCGTGTATCTCAAACCGATATGCACTATATGTAGACATGCATATATGCACGTGTATATCTAGTAAGTAGTAAGAATAACATTATAGAAGAGGTATTCATAAGACACTTTATGCTTGTAAGTTATGGAGGTATATGTTAAAATATATATATACGGAACTAATTCTTTTCCACCATTATGTTTTCTAGTAACCTTCATGCTAATACTCCACTTACATCTTGTAGGTTTTTGCAACCCAACCAATGATCTTCTATCTATCGATATGATTTGACTTATCAAAATTTCCACGAATGAATAACATACTAATAATAAAATGTTCCAACTTATAATAGTTAATAGTTTGGATTGGGTTTCTTGGAAGATCCAACATGCTGATTTTGACTGGAATTTGATTTGGCAGGCTTTTAATTTGGGAAGAATGCTATTATGCACCCCTATCATGTACTGCTCAACCAGGGATTTCCAGAATTGAGAATCCAAAATTCAGTTACGAAGATTATAATGCTTCCTGGGTTTCGACTGAAGATCGCATTTTACAGCCCAGGGTTCAAGCAGGGAACAAAGTGCATGTGCTTGTAAAACGGATGATGTCGGACAAGCATGTTAATATTGTAGGAGAAGGGTACTAGTTCTATGCTTAGTTGCATTCCTTCTACTTCTATGATTAGTTGCATTCCTTACTGTATATGAGATTTTAAAGGAGTTGCACGAAGCACAATTTTGTTACATTATGATTTTGTTTTCCAGACTAGTTGGAAGGGCTGCATTTACTGGAAACCATCAATGGATTTTTTCTGAGAATTTTACAAAAGAACCCCATCCACCAGAGGTATGGTATAAGATGCTTCTGTTAGTGCATTTGACATTTGCTCTTGCTTCTAAACCGCCTTAAAATAAAAGTTACGCATACTTGTTTTAAGCTGCTAGTACTTCTTCATTAGAAGTCAGCCCATTTTAAGTTTGTATTAGGTTTGGCTAGCCTGTAAGCTCATTTCAGTTAAAATGGACTGCTGCAAAAATGTACACAAAAGCAGTTCATTCTGGAAATTTGTAAGATGTATAAATAGTGATCTGCATTATGGATCATAACAGTAAAATTCTCCTCTTTCTTCTTTTTAGGTTCTGAAAGAGCTATGTCAGCAATTTTCTGCTGGAATGCAGGTATGAATATTCACTTTCTTTGTTTTTGTTTGCTGCTGTGTTTTGTTGTTTCACTGATTCTTTGCTTTCTATCAGACAGTGGCAGTTATTCCCGTTCTTCCTCATGGCATTGTTCAACTTGGTTCACACTTGGCAGTAAGTCTTCTTTTCTTCACTCCCACGTGTCTAGTCAAGGGAGACTTTTATAATTCAAGATCTTTCTACATGCAGTGAAATTCCAGTATGAAGTTCATATTACAGCAAACTAAGCCTTGTTACTATTTACTAATAAACTCGGGGTGGTCATATTTGTTTCTTCCCCTCTCTGATGTTTCTGCAAATCCCAAGTTAAATTTTACTTTAGAGTCCAATAATTGTGCATAATTCTTAGTCTTTTGATGCCTTATCTTGTTCTTGATATAATGTAACTATCTTGCTGTCTCAGATTATGGAGAATATTTTATTTATAAATGATGTGAAGAACTTGGTACTTCAGATGGGATATGCAGCTGGTGGATTACTATCTGATAATTATACAGCAGAAGTACTTTCTCCAGAAACAAGGGTATCAGAATGTCTTGGAAATTTTACTCCTGGAGATTTGTATCTTGGATCAAATATTATGAACCCTACTCCTCCCATTGCTGACAGTTACAGCTATGCTGGAAACTCAACTCAGACTTCTGGATTTGTCAGTCAAACATCTTGTTCTTTAGCAAGACAAATCCAGAATAATCTACTGTCAAATGATGCAGAATTTCAATCCTCGAACTTGAATGGAAATCATGTGAAGCCACATGATAAACACCAGGAATCAGAGCTTGTTTCGGCTTTTAAGTTCAATTTTAATTCCAAAAACCAATTGATGCATGCAGTGACAAAATCTGAAGTTGTCACCTCAAATCCCGAAATATGGCTGAACCAAGAACTGAATATCCCAAGGTCCATATTAGTTCAACAACCTTCTTGCAGTTCATCGACATTAAATAATGGCAATTTAAGATGGGCGGAATGTCAAATATTGACGGGTTATGGAACTCAAGGCCATTTTAGCAACCAAAATGTGTCCACTGGCATTCCGATGTCTGCACTGGGAACAAATTCTGGTCTGATTTCCGGTTCTAATGAAGATTCTGTGACTATCCCATCAGTTGAAGTTAATGGACTACATGAAGGTGCAGGTGGCCATGTGAAATTAATATCAGGAACAAATTCTGTTTCAGATACAACGTATAGGGCATCCAATGGAAATATTGCCTCCATGCAATTAACCTCATGTGGGCTTCCTAGTGCTAATTCTTCCAAAATGGAAGAATCCTTTTCTGATTCTTCATGCTATTTGACTACAAATCACTTGCTTGCTCATAGCTCTGGTAGCAAACGTCACTCTATGGATAATAAATTTGCAAAGAATGAGTTGAAAGCAGCTGAGGACAGATTAGAGAAAAAGATAATTCACACTAATAATATTACCCACTCTCAACCTGTAGAGCATCCGAATTTGGCTGAGATCAATTCTGGCTTTCTTCAAGATGACAGACAACATGAATTTGGACACGAGAATTTGCCACTGAAAAATGCTGAATATGAAGACGGATGTGTCCAACCTCAATCAGGAGATGATTTATTTGATATTTTGGGTATTGATTTTAAGAACAAACTATTGCGTAGTTGCTGGACTGGTAGTTTGAACGGTCTACCAGATATGAATACAAATAATTTGGCCAAGACGAATCCTTTAGCTATAATAAGCCAGGATGGTACTTCAGAAATATATCCTATTAGCCAAGGAAATTCAGATAGTGGTATTTTCTCTATGACAGGCAGTGACCATCTCTTAGATGCTGTGGTCTCCAGGGTTCATTCTTCGAGCTTGGATGACAATGCTTCTTGCAAGACAACATCGACATATCCGAGTAGCTCCTCTGCATATAATGCTTCACTTCCCTCTCGGGGGATTAGGGTTTCTGATCAAATGAAGGAAGAGTTATTTGGCATTCCAAAATATATGCTAAAAGCGGAAATATCGAGTCCTTGCTCATTTAGGTCTGGATGTTCCAAGGTTGATTCAGGAACCCTTTCACAAAGTAGCTCCATCTACGGATCACAAATAAGTTCATGGATTGAAAAGGGCCGTGAGATGATACAGAGTAGCAGTGTGTCTACTGGATACTCTAAAAAGCCTGATGAAACGAGCAAAACAACTCGCAAGAGGCTTAAACCTGGAGAAAATCCAAGACCCAGACCGAAAGATCGCCAAATGATCCAAGATCGTGTCAAGGAATTAAGGGAAATTGTGCCGAATGGGGCTAAGGTGACACTTCTTGTTTCAGTCCGACTTTTCTATTTACTTTTTAAGATAATCTATTTCTTATATCTATTGGTTCTTCTATTCATCTGTGTTTATTTTGTTTTAACAGTGTAGCATTGACGCTCTTCTTGAACGCACTATCAAGCATATGCTTTTCTTGCAAAGCGTCACAAAGCATGCTGAAAAGCTAAAACAAACAGGAGAGTCTAAGGTGCGGGATTCGGACTTAGACTTCTCCAAGCTTTGGATTCTTTTTGAACTATGTAAATTAAACTTAGGATAGGACAATTGATGACCGTACATACACACACGTGCATGTAAATAATTGATTCAAAAGAATTGGCATAAAAAGTAATATAAGAGCAGATAGCTAGACCTTGGATAGAAAATTTGAAGCAAATATATAATTGTTTATATTCTTGTGTAAGCTTCAGATTGTTAACAAGGTTGGCGGAGTACTTTTAAGAGATAATCTTGAAGGAGGAGCTACATGGGCTTATGAAGTTGGTTCGCAATCTATGGTCTGTCCTATAATAGTTGAGGATCTAAATCAGCCTCGTCAAATGCTTGTGGAGGTAATTACTTGCATGTCTTACATCTCGAGATGTGGATAGTTATGTTCATTGTTACCTAATGTTACTGGAATTTGTTACTTTAAAAGCTTAGTGACATTATTTTGAATTTTTCCTTTCGAGACAGATGCTCTGTGAAGAACGAGGTTTGTTTCTGGAAATAGCTGATATGATTAGAGGAATGGGGCTAACCATTCTGAAGGGGGTTATGGAAAATCGGAATGACAAAATTTGGGCACGCTTTGCGGTAGAGGTAATGTTTCAAGTAGTATTGACCATAGCATTGTATTTGAACGCTGCAATGTTTTTTTTTTCCCCCTTCCAATCTTGCCTCTGTCCATATTCTTTCTTTTTCCTTGGGGTGCATGTGTGCGGTAGGTGTGATCTGTTATTGAATCTCTGGAACAACCATTTATGTGTGTACTAGTTTGATCAGGCAAACAGGGATGTCACGAGAATGGAAATCTTTATTTCACTTGTTCGACTCTTGGAGCAAACTGCAAAGAATGGTGCTGCACCTTCCAAGGGCATTAATAACTAGAGCACAATGTTTCAACAATTTCATCAAGTTGCCTCCATTCCCGTTACTGGTAGATCCCTCAGTTTGCAGTGATCCATTTAATATTTAAATTTGGGTCTGGAAATGTTATGAGCGAGCGAAGGTTATGCTCACGATGACTAACATTCGTCCAGACTAATCTCAGGTTCCGATGGCAACTGACAACTTCTGAAGTTCATGAGCTGAAATCGTCAACATTGTTTTGGAGTGTGGAAGAAACTTGGGAGACAGATTACTGCTTACTAGAAATTGATGGATTAGCAGACGTGACTTTGTAAACATTGTTGCCTCTTTTTATTCATTTGGTCTTCCATTTGCAATGCTTTCTTGGCGTATTAATGTAAAGTAAAGATTGGAGGGATATTTATAAAGGGCTAGATGTGTTGTATTAAATATGTTTGTGTGGATTGCATCTTGATATTCTTCTCTTTAAATTCCTGGTTATTTGTTCTTCTCCAGGGTAGTTGTAAAAGATTGTCTCTAAAGCCACTATGGTCTGGACTCTCACTGATGTCGTCCATCCTAGGGACTCCATTAACTATTAGTCGGAGGCAACCGTGGTTGGTCTGGAAAGTCATGGGAGAGGCTAGCTAAGTGAAATAATATACTATAGAATCTTATAAATCACGCAAGGGCAAACCACTAATTTCAAAAAAGCATAAACATTCTCTAGAGAATTCGTATTGATTGAGTCGGCCAAAAGCAAGAGTTTGATTTCCATCAAATTTTATAAAAAAACTGTCACAGGCAGTGAGATATAAGATTTATTAATGAAAAATTATTACAATCACGAAGTAAAGTATCTCTTTATCCTCAAAATTAAGTGGACTCCATGAATATGTCTTCTAATCAAGTGTAGAGTTAAAAACAGCAAGGGAATTATGTTAATTAAATTCAATGTCTGTCCTATTCAAATGAAAGGCCACCTAACACTCACTTGAGTGTACCACCTCTTTGTACTCTCGGACTTGGAGGCATAATTATTAAAGAAATTAAGATGTCACTTGAATATCAAACACCATTTATTACCAACTATTTTTACATAATAACAATAATAAAGCATGGCTTGCCCTTTTGGGCTCGATTCTACTCTTGAAAATGTTGATACATCGACTTTCAAGTATCTCGTAGTTGAATGGTAATGACATCAACATTTCAAATAATATGCTCATTGTTGGCCATTTTTAAAATTGGATTTGAATGTGTACTTGTATCATGCTGTTAACTTTCAGATATTTCAGAAGTTCAACTTGTTGAAAAGGATATTACTTTATTTATTTTAAATTTATTTAAGCTATGAGGATAAATACTCTTGTGTTTGGTCTTGCTTTTTAACGTGAAATTTTGGTGTTAAAACAAACTATTGACATTTTCAATCACTGTCCTTGCTTTTATTTTCTATTAGATGCATCTCGACTGTAACAACTAAGAAGAGCGAAACTATTTTTAAAAACAAATGACATCATTTTGTCGCTCCATTTTGGCTGTAGGTAGTCCTTTTAAATAGTTTTACTTGATTTGTAGGGTAGACTTTAGATATTGACGACGTGATCGATAAGGAAAAAAAAGATTATTATCGTATTATTTAGTTCTATCTAATAATGCCTATCATAATATATTGGTATTTTCAACGTAATTTAATTGCACTCAAGTTCCTCACGTTTTGTTTATTGTAGAAATCCAACTTTTTTTCATCATTTTGATCTTCGAACTTCGATTAATTAGCACATTCATTGCTGTCATAGTTTCTATCAAAATAATGTGTTCGCATACTTTGAAATTAGGAAAAAATAAATAGTTGCACTTTTTTATATATATATTTTCAAATCAATCAAGAAGATTGCATCCTCTTCCATCAGTATCTTTTTGTCTGTACATGATATTGGGGGAAAAGATAGTTGCTTTATATATTTTTCCTATTTAATACTAACATAAAGGATAAATTTGATTCCATAGCTTTAGAATTATGTTCTTTAGCATATAAAAATTCTTTTCTCAAGTAATGAATGGCTCTAAAGCGGTCTTATTTAGTCACAGGAGTGAGACCTGATGTATATCAAATGCATACAATTCAGCATTTGAGAAATATTTGCATGCAAATTTAGATTATGCAGATCAGGTTCACCACTTTATTTCATTCTCATGATTAAACACAATATGCTTCTATTTTGATAATTCGCAAGTGGATGATTTTTTTAGATTTGAGCGTCGGGTGGATTGATCCAACCTAGATTTTTTTTATCTTGTTAGTGGATTGATGTCAATAATCTATTTATATGTTGGACTTCTTTATTTCAAAAAGACCAAATGTTAAAAGGGTTTCCATGTTTGATGCTGTTATGTGGCTTTGAAGACAATCTCGTATAAAATACGACGATTATTCCACATTGAATTAGCAAAAGTTAGCCTTTGTATTGTTTCAAACATATTTGAGTTGTTTGTACTCTCGTGGTATTATCTTGTGGAATGTACTTTTGGAGATTTAAGCTTAAATAATTTGTTTTATTTATGTCCCCTTTAAATATTAGCGAAGTTCATCTTGTCCTTAACCTTAAATGTGATGAAAAGTAGAACTTTTCCATTTGCTTTTATATTTTCCTAAAATCCCCTTGAATACTTCTATAATCCCGGAGAAGGATGGATCTTACAAAAACTTAAAGAAATGTTAAAAATGAGACGAATGTAAATTAGAGATTATGATATGAATGTATAATGGACCCAAGTACGATATGAACCTACATCATGTAGTCTATACAAAAACGAGATGTAGGGAGAGAGCTTAACATTGAAGGACTTGTAGCACAAAGTTAAGCTGGAGAGGAGGAGAGAATCTCAACTTGTATGATTTTGAGGGTTCAAGTTACTTGAGCAAACTGGAAGCTACAAGAACCAATAGTTTTTACTTTTTGCAACATAAATTAGAATAAGAAAAAGCGTACAAATTCTCTAATTGAAAGAATATATTCATACCAAAGGTTAAACTGTTCGAGGTCCAAGCAATATGCATAAAGGTATTTTTTCATTGTTGAACCTGATTTCAAATATAAAACACAAAGGCTGTAAATATATCATATGTCAGAGATAGGGATTTTTAAACCTTTAAGTACAGACAAAAATCTTGAAAAAATTTCAATAGAATTGAAAACGAAGCATCATCCACGGTAGGAGTGGCATATCCAATGGCCTTATTTGATGAATATCTTATTATTTTTACATTGTTATATGCACTCATGACTTGCTAATTACTGCGGTGGATTGAACAAGCTTAGAAAAAATTAGAATAATAGAAGTATGTGATGATTGTCCATTGTCTTTTCAATTCAAGTACATTCTAATGTACTAAAAAGGTCTTCACATATATTGACTTATATTGATTATAGTCGTGGGGAAGAATGATGAAGATTGAATATAATTTAATTTAGGCAATTTAATCTATGTATTGTATTTTAATTTATAATTATTTAGTTAGTTGTTATCTAAGTGTTTAGTTATTATCCAGATTTTATTTATTACTTTAAATACGAGTTGTAAGCCTCATGATAATTAATTGAGTGGAGTTTGAATTGTTGAGTTTTCTCCAATTTTCATAAATTCTCGAAGTTCATATTTAAAAATCATGGAGTTCAATTATCAGTATTTGTGAGCAAATTAAAGAGTTTGATGCCTAGATTTCTGAGATTATTAGGAATCAATAGAAACTAGAAGGTAATCGTGTTCCAATATTCGTTTGGAATCAACTGAATTCAGATAGCATGTTCATAACTCGTTCACATTATTTCATTGCTTCTGCCAGTGCTACATCAAAGGGTCTACATTGCAAAATTAGATGATGAATCTTATTCATTTGGAGGGAATGATGTGCTGGGATATTTTCCTCAAAACGTGTCAAAAGTAAAATGGTATCAATTTTTGTCAAGGCAAGGCCATTAGACAGCAAGTGTAAAATGGAAAATTAATCAAGGGTGATCAAATTCCCCTTATTCTAAATATTCGTGCATTTGTTCATTAGAAGAAAAAGATGTCAAACAATTGTTTAACTTTGGCAAAGAAATTTGGCATGAAACATAGCAAAATCGCGGGGGAAATTTTAGGTCAAATTTAAGCAATGTTTTCCTTTACATTGACGTGGTTTGCTTTTATATTTGGTAGGTTAAGAGAGGAAAAATTAGGTCTAGCATCCAATGAATTTTCTTATTGTTTTTGTGGTTTATATGGAGGACAGAAAATTGTAGGTTTGGTAAAACCTATACTACTTTTTTGCTATACTTGAGGGGTTGGGTGAGCGAGAGATGCTATATGATGGTAACAATATATCTTATAATGTATCTGTTTTTGACAGTCCATGGTTCTCTTTAAACTTAAAGTTTTTCGTGTAAATTCTTGAGTCACTTATTTGATCGAGAATTTGATGGGCAAATCGAGAAATCGATCTCATTTCCAATATTGGTATCAGGTCATTTAGAGTGTTAAGAGTATATAAAAAATATGTCTGATCCAAATACTACTGGAGGAAATTTGACGAGAGAGTGTGAAAAGTCAGGTCAATGATATTCAATTTGGATTACACAAGGATTTGAAAAGAATACGAACCTAAGTTTTCAACAAATGTGGACAACCTGGTCATGTCAAGCAAAATCGTCCAAGAGGTGGAGCAAGTTTTACGAACTTCTCTAAGTATTGAGACGATATATCTATTGAGACGGATATGTGCATCCTTATGGCATGTTGCTACTTGTCACAATGGAGGATTGTGTTCATAATTTTGTACACAAGCATAGACTTGACATTGATGCAAGGTGTGTGGTGGAGCATGTTAATTATTAGAATTTATTCGACATGGCCAATAAATTTTTAGAATTTATTAATTTCAAGTGATTATACTTTTATGGTGGAGTATGTTAATTATTTGTTATCGGAGAATTTTAATGTTATGGTTTACCAAGTTTTCTTAAATATTGTGATCAAAAGCTATAGAAAAGACGACAAGGTTTTGATTATTTTTTGGAAATTGTTGAAATATTTTCCTCAAAATATGTCAAATCTAAGAAGGTAATTTTGTAAGGCAAGGAAATCAGAGGGCATCAAGTGTAAATGGAAAATTAATCAAGGGTGATGAACATTCCCTTATTACAGTCATCGTGCCTCTATTTACTGGAAGAAAAAATGCGTAGTAATTGTTTTAGCTTTGACAAGGGAATATTGCAGAAATCATATTGTGTTAGCGAAAACATGGGGGCAAAATTTATACGGGTCCTCAACAAAGATTTTGATGAATTTTGAAAAATTATAAATCTTAATGAATTTCGTGAATTTGAATAGATCTCCACAAATTTCATAAGATTCTCATCAAATATAGTAAAATTTCCAAAAAAAAAAAAAAATGATTAACATATATTTTTGTTGCAGGCCGGTTGGGTTTTATTTCAATTACGGGAGTGTCCTCGACTAAAATTTTGATAGATTTTAAAAGATTATAAATTCTAATGAATTTCGCGGATTTGAATAGATTTCCACAAATTTCATAAGATTCTCATCAAATATAGTAAAATTTCCAAAAAAAAAAAAAAATGGTTATTTGTATTTTTAAACTTGAAATCTATTCAAATATTTTAAAATCCCTCTATTAATGAATCTTTATAAATTCACTAATTATTTAGGATACCTAAATTTTAAAGAATTTCATTAAAATCTCAATTATAGATACCTAAATTTTAATGGATTTCATTAAAATTACAATTGAGAATACCTAAATTTAAAATGATTTTTAAAATCCACCACAATCTCAATTGAGGACAACCCCGGTGAATTTACTGGATTTTCTCGTGTTTCGCATGGATGAGAGCTAAAAAGCTAGGCTTAGCATTCAGTGGATTTTCCGGTTGTTTTGTGGTTTATACGATTAGTAGAAAATTGTCGGCATGGCAAAGCCTAAATTATTTTTTCTCGGTTCGGATGATTGAGGGGGGTGTACTCAATCGATGCTTTTAGAGATTTGGAAAATTTAGAGGTATTAAATGTAAACATTTTAAGACTCTAAATTGTATTAGAGCCTGTTTGATAACATGAAATTTTCTAGGGAAATTAGAATTTGTTTTCCATTTTCACATTTTAGACTGTTTGGTAGGCTAAATTTTTCATGAAATTCATTTTCCACCCTTACCTCATTTTTCACCCAATTATTGGTTTTCCAGACTACTTTTTTTTTTTGGGCAATTGGAACGAATTCTATTTCTAATTGTAAAAAATTATATCCGTTTAATTGACAATTTTAATGAAAAACAAAGCCAAAAGAACACCAAAAAATTCAAAATTTCTGACGCCGAACAGAATAGTGATTATTCTGCAAGCTAGTGTTACCAAGAAATTCACAAGAAAGAACACAAGATTAACGTCGAAAAACACAGAGAAAACGTGTCTGAAGTTTAAAAATTTTTATTATATCCAGTAATAATGAAAATAAGTCCACAAGCAGGACTTTATAGCAAAAATTCGAATTTTACCAAAAATGGAAAAATTCCAAAAAATCATGCTAAATTAAAATAAGGAATAAAATAAGTAATCTGCGAAAAATCTAGCCCAAATCGGGTTAGAAATCATCTCCAAACATATAATCGAAATATTACTAAAAATAGCAAAATTTAACTTAGAATAGTAATTCGAAAGGAAAAACGGTGGAATTTGAGGTCGAAAATCGCACACACCGAGCGAAACTGGGTGACCACGACGTTCGTGCTGAAACAAGCTTTCCGAATTGTGGTCATAATCAGGATTCTGATAACCGAGCCAAAGTTATGACCAAATTACTGAAACACATCACAATCACCAAAATTACTTGATCATTTGTCATTATTGCGCCGATCTGCCAACTCATGATACTTTAGAGCCATTAACGTGTTATCTGACAACTCAACATCTGACTCGAACCCTCCTACATCAATTTCAATATTTTACATGTGAAAAATTATACAAATCGAACACAATTAATTGATAATTCTCAGTAAAATGAATTCTTGGCAATTTAATTCCCTATAATTCATTTTCTTTNAATCACCAAAATTACTCGATCACTTGTCATCCTTACGCTGATCTGCCAA
Source organism: Fraxinus quadrangulata (assembly GCA_903798255.1). Classification (NCBI taxonomy): domain Eukaryota; kingdom Viridiplantae; phylum Streptophyta; class Magnoliopsida; order Lamiales; family Oleaceae; genus Fraxinus; species Fraxinus quadrangulata. The sequence goes on from CAIGRB010026683.1 coordinate 46,019, forward strand.
CTCATGATATTTTAGAGTCATTATTGTGTTATCTGACAACTCAACATCTGACTCGAACCCTCCTACATCAATTTCAATATTTTACATGTGAAAAATTATACAAATCGAACACAATTAATTGATAATTCTCAGTAAAATGAATTCTTGGCAATTTAATTCCCTATAATTCATTTTCTTTCCACCCAAATTTCATCATTACAATCAAACGGACACTTAAAGTATTAAATTGAGCATTTTAAGTCACATGATATTCAAAATGTTAATAAAATCTCAAAATTTGTTTTCACCCCAACATTCTGGGAGACTTTCCCAAAAACACTTTTTAATACATATTTTTTTATCATTTCAATATTTCTTTTTTCTTTTTCCTTCTATGAACAACCAAGATTAAATATTTTTCTTCTACTAGTTATGTTTATTCTCTTTTCCTTCTCTCTTGCTCTTTTTATTGATTCCTCCCATTTTCTAAGAAAAAAAAAGATTAAATTGTAATTAAAAAATTCTTATAACATTTTTTTTAAAAAAAAATTTCCATCCAAATTTTTATGTAAATGATTAGTTTGTAATTAATAAATTTTATAAGATTTTTATATAAATAAGCCAAATTTTGATATTAAATTTTTAATATATTGTTTACTTTTAAGTTTTAAGGACTGGCATATTGATAATAGTGTATATTCTGTTTATTTATTTCTTCTATCAATGAATAATAAAAATATTATATATATTTTTTGAATTTTGATTATTTATTTATCTAATTAAGGTGACTTATTTTCTTTTATTTTTTTAAAAATATTTTTTTTATTAAATGAAATATGGCAGAGGTCCACCTCCTATGTATGAATTTTTCAGTGTTGCTCCAGATTCAAGTGAATTCTATTATAGATGAAAGTCTTTAAAATTCAAATAAATTATAAAATCTATGAAAATTTTAATATGAGAGTCACAAGTATTCGGAAGATTTCCATTAACTTCATATAAATTTATAGAAGTCCACGAATTTCACAAAAATCTATCACTTAAAAGTCAAATAGATTCTATAAAAGTCTTTAAAAGTTATAATATGAAAGTCTATAGAAGTCTAGAAAAGACTTTCATTAATTCTATAGAAATCTATAAAAATTCACGAATTTCACAAAAATCCATCACTTAAAAAATGTCTTCAAAATTTCGAATGGAATACACTCCAAGAGAAGTTGAATATACCTTTGATACCCTTTGGGTTTTCTCTGGTTTTGAAGTTTTCGACGTAAATTCGTGTTTCATTTATCTCCTTATATTTTATCTTTTTTTTTTTGGCTTCTTAATATTTATTTAAACAAGAATGGGTTGGCAAATCAAGAAATTCGTCTCAATTCCCACCGTGATGCAATTGAATATTTGACTCAGTGAGTTGTGTTGATATCATATCATTTTTCCATTGAAAATAAGTCTATGAACAAAATTCACGGGTTGAAGCCCTTGTCTAGTGGTTTTTAGGTCAAATTCAATCGTGTAAACGGTCAAAATGGATCTTTTTTATTATGGAAGAAATTACCTAAATCATTTATTTGTGCAGGAGTACTTTCATTTGTGCAGATTATCTGAAAAATGCAAGTTCGCTAACTAAGTTTTGCCTTACGTGCAGAATTATACAATTAACAAGCAACAAATCACTTTTAATTATTTCTAGATGATTAATCATACAATTCAATATTTTCCTATATTGAAATACCGCAATTATGAAAGCAATAAATTAACACAAGATATGAACACGGAGAAACCCCAATTGGGGAAAAACTCCAGGCACTTTGCCAGTCAGCAATCCACTATGAACGAATTANTTCCAGTCTTGCGATCTGCTACCGTAGATACTGTCTAACCAACCTCCTAGATCTCTCGATCTACCTCCTGTAGCTTCAAAGTTCTGCTATACTTACAGACTCACAATCTTCTACCAAGATTTACTGTAGCAGTCTCACGTTTTTCTGCACATGTCTCTTCCAAGTGGATACCCAGGAATCACCTATTCATATTCTTCTTACTAAGCTTGTAGTCGAACATCTCTCAATCTCCAGAAACTTCTGAAATCCAACTGAGAAAGTACATTCTTCGAAATGTTAAGGAAGTCAAGTGTTTTGGATTTTTCAATTTGATGTTTTCTCAAAACTTGGTTGCCGGATCTCAAGAATGATATGGATGAATCAATCTGTGAATTGTGTTCTTAGATCTCTCAAACGATGATATGAATATGTTATGCAATGAAAGTACAATGAAGCAACTTATGAAATTCGTCCTAGACTTCTATATTTATAGTTGGGAACATTTAGGTGTTATGGGCCATGTAAAACTCTTCAAGATCGTGCATTAAGTCTGGCCGGATAAATGTGTCGCTCGAGCGAGAAAGACGTTTCGCTCGAGCTAAGGGCATGTCACTCGAGCGACAGTGGGGCGAATGTTGAGCAATGATGTCTCTAATTCTTCCACTCGAGCATCACTTTGACGAGCAGCTAGTGAAAAATCGACGTGAATCATTATTGTTCCAAACATGAAACCCCGAACCCTAGGCTATCCAACCAACTATGAAACTTTACAATTTAGTCTCTAAACTTTTATAATCGTTCAAGTTGGTCATTTTGTTCATAAAATCGCCAATACAATATATAAACCTAACAAACTCCCCCTTGGCATTATGTGACAAAACCAAATACAATACAAAAAAATATACTATCAAAACTACCCAAGTTACTCGAGGTCTTCTTCTTCTTGCATTCCTTGGTATAGCAGTTTCCTGAAATCAAAACTCAATACTCAGTGTAAAAGCACGTGATACAGGAAATTAAAAACTCATGAACACGAATAGGCATGTTAGTTTGAGACGTGATATTAATGTTAATCAAAACACCAACCGAAACATTAACATCACAAAACATCAAAAACTCAAACAGCTATGCGTATGATATGCAATGTAGATGCAATGCACATTCTCCCCCTTACTACGAACTCTCAATATTTTTATACATGAGGCAAAATGTATCTATATCTCTCCCCAACGACCCCTCAAGATATAAGTGTAAAAATCAATGCATTGTATATCAAGTCAAATGTTCAAAATGTATTTATGTCTCACCCCATCGTCCCCTAAGACAAAATGTACTCTCTCCAAGTGTCTGTTGAATATTCTCTCCCCCCTTTTGTCACAAATGACTAAGGGTGCAATGTCAAACTCAAATTCAAGCATGATTATGCAACAACTTAAAAATGTAGGCGATAGCATGTATAAGTATAATTAATAAGTAGAATTCCTCCCCCACATATTCAATTAAGTCAAAATGGAGTAAATTGTATAAGTGATTTATACTTGTAAAGTGTCACTATTCCAATGTAAACAAGACTCTAAACCTTAATTTTGTGAGAAGAGACATGCTAAATATCACTGTTAACAAGTTTATTCTCCTACTTATGAAATTTAAACCTTAAAGCACAATAGGACCTTAAAGAGAAGCTCTTTTTGTATATATTAAATTTTTATTTTCTCCCCCTAACTTTGTACATTTATAATTTTTCACATATTTCAAGCTCATCAAATTTATCACATTTTTTGCATTTTTTTAAGCTCATCAATTTTTCATCTCAAGTGCAGGTCCTTCACCATTAAGCAACTAGGATGACCCATGTAGCGAGCTTTAGGCCGGTTAACCCAAATCAGTTGACCATAGGCACCAGATTTCTAGCACCCCGCATGCTTAATTGCTCGAGTCAAATAGCCTCAAAAAAGAACATTAAGATAATGAGCTTTTATAATACTGGGGGGTACACATAAGTTTAAGTCTACTAACAGTGGTCAATTCATGTTCAAAATCAACTCACTAACAAGTTACTGCCATTCCAAATCTCACACATGCGGTTAAGTCTCACTAACAAAATCATTGTGTATGTAGTGCAGATGGTACATGAAGACACATATACTAAGTACTCCATAATAACCTAAATAAGTGATGGAAACTATGTTACAGCTTATCAATTATGTCAATACATGATCACAACATGCAAATTTAAGAATATCATATATGCTGTAAAAATTGTCATCATTTTTTAATTTTATTTTTATTTAAAAAAATATATATGAATGCACCAAGCACAAAAAATAAAATGGCAAACACACAAAACAAATAAATAAATAAAACATATGCATGAGTTTTCTACCTAGAAAATAAATAAACAAATATGATGCATGCATAAATCAATGTCACATAATGATAAAGCACAAACATGCACCAAAAGTATCTAATCAGTTAGATATGCAAATGCTATTTCCTTTAAGAGCACCGTGATCTACTTTAAAGTTTTGCTAATCATTCTTTTTCACCCATACTTGCCTAATGGGAGGATGATTCTCAGACAGGTATGTCACCAACTTGGTGAAATGGCTCACTTGAGTACTAAGGAATCATATCTGACCAACAAATTCCTAATCTTTATTCCTATTAAAGCTCATGTGTCTATGACTGTTCAGGAATTTATGACATCTAGGGTCTTATGTGACCTAACACTCCACAATAATAGCATGTAGGGATAAATCTAGGACCAATGTTATGTGTACGCTGACGTCTATTCCTAGGTCGACAGGTCCTACGCTGTCTAGTAGGCATCTGTCTAACAAAACCCTTATTTTTAGATTCGAGGTTAGGCACATGTTTGGACTGGTCAGTTGCAGGGACAAACATGGTCTTAGAAGTACTAGCAACATTGCTCTTTTTCCCTTTAAATCCTAGACCTCCTTTGTTTTCAGCCGTCTTGCCCATTCCTAGAATATTATCTAACTTTTCAGAAACACTAGTAAAAGCAAGTAATTGAAACCTAGAATATTCTAGATTGCTCAATAGGTTCTTAACCTGGATATCTAAGGACCTCTCAAGCTCACTGGTGAGATTTCTAACCCGAGTCTCTAAAGTTTTATTCATAGATTTAAATTCACTCAAGATCGATGTAGATTCCTTAATGTGCTCAATTAACTTCTCATTTTCCAATTCAAGTTCCTTATTCCTAGTACTTAAGGCCTTATTCTTAGACAGAATCTTAAAACTCTCTTGATACATTTTTTTCATAGGCCTCTTGGATATTTTCCTCACTCACAGACTCATCACCAGAATCATCATCACTATATAATGAAGTACTCATCTAGACTGTAAGGTCAGGACACATGTTAGGCTCTGATAGCAATTGAAAAACACAAGTTCGCTAACTAAGTTTGACCTTATGTACAGAATTATACAATTAACAAGCAACAAGTCACTTTTAATTGTTTCTAGATGATTAAGCATATAATTCAATTATCATATATTTGAATACCACAGTTTGTAATATGGTAATAAAATAATGAACACCGATATGATGACGGAGAAACCTAACTAGGTAAAAACTTCGGGACCAAGCCAGTTACCTCCACTATAGACAATGTGGGTTACAGTTCAATTCCAAACTAGTTCCACTAACTGTTGTAAATCCTGCAACTCCAAGATCTACTGCTCATTCCAGCATTGCGATCTGCTATTGTAGATACTGTCTAGCCAACCTGCTAGATCTCCCGATCTACCTCTTGTAGTTTTCAAGTTCTGCTGTACTTACAGACTCACAATCTTCTACTAAGATTTGCTGTAGCAGTCTCACGTTCTTCTGCACACGTCTCTTCCAAGTGGATATCCAAGAATCACTGATTCCTATTTTTCTTTCTGTGATTGTAGTCCAACCTCTCTCAATCTCCAAAAACTTTTGAAGTCCAACTGAGAAAGTATCTTCCTTGAAGTGTTAAGGAAGTCAGATGTTTTACATTCTTCAATTTGATGTTTTCCCAAAACTTGGTTGCCAGATCTCAAGAATGATATGGATGAATCAATCTGTGAATTGTGTTCTTCGATCTCTCAAAAGATAAAATGAATATGTTATGCAATGAAAGTACAATGAAGAAATCTATGAAATTCGTCCCAGACTTCTGTATTTATAGTTGGGGACGTTTAGGTGTTATGGGCCGTGTAAAACTCTTCAAGATCGTGAATTAGGTCGGCCACATAAATGTTTCGCTCGAGCTAAGGGCATGTCGCTCGAGCGACAGTGGGGCGAAGGTCGAGCGATGGTGTCTCTGATTCTTCCGCTCGAGCATCACTCCGGCGAGCAGCTAGCGAAAAATTGACGTGAATATTTCTTGTTCCAAATATGAAACCTCGAACCCTAGGTTATAGTACCAACTATGAAACTTTACAATTTAGTCTCTAACCTTTTATAATCGTTCAAGTTGATCCTTTTGTTCACAGAATCGTCAATACAATATATAAACCTAACATTATCATTCATAGAGTTTGTGTTTTTCAAAAAGATAATAAATTAGGTTTTCTTGTTTTCTCTTTTAAAGTCGAATTAGGGTTATGTGTTATTTGGTTGTTAATAGAATAAAATTATAGAATTTGGAAAATTGTCGCACTTTTGTTTTTATTGTTTATAAAATACGATGGGTGAGAAAAATGATAGGCAAATAAGTCTTTTCGCGTTCTCTCAATGCATTTTTTGGACGTAAACCATTAAAAGAGAGGAGATGTGCTAATTAATGAAAAATCGAAGATAAAAATTTGATGAAAATTAACGACATATGTAGCAATTTAAGGTTACAAGAGCTACGATGAACAAATTACATTAAATGCAATCAGTAAAAATTGTGGGGTGTGTGTGTATCCAACTAGTTCTTTAAGAAAAAAGCAACACATTTTCACAATTTTAACAGCTTACGGTGTTAGAAATGCCGATATATTGATCAAAAAGATTGCATCCTCTTCCATCGAGTATCTTTTTTTTTGTACAATATATTGGGGAAAAGATAGTTGCTTTGTATATTTTTCCTATCTAATGCTAACATAAATGATAAATTTGATTCCTTAGCTTTAGGATTATGCCCTCTAGCATATAAAATACTTTTCTCAAGTAATGAATGGCTCTAAAGCAGTCTTATTTAATCACAGGAGTGAGACCTGATGTATATCAAATGCACATAATTCAGGATTTGAAAATATATTTGCATGCAAATTTGGATTGTGCAGATCAGGTTCACCACTTTTATTTCATTATCATAATTAAACCCAAAACGCTTCTATATTTTGATAAGTCGCAAGTAGGTGACTTTTTTTAGGTCTGGGAGTCGGATAGGTCTGTCCACCCCTATATTTTTTTCTTCTTAAGGGTTTGATGCCATTAATCTAGTCATATGTTGTACTTCTTTATTTCAAGAAGTTCAGATGTTGAAAGTGTTCCATGTTTGATGCTGTTTTGTGTCTTTGAAGGCAATCGATCGTATAGATACGATTGATTTTGTTTATACTCTACATCCTGCACAAATGTGGGGGAAAAGTATAAATACAAGAATGGAGGGACTTTTAGGGGATTCCACGTATTGAAAGATAAAAAATACAATTGGAGATTGAAGAGCGAAAATCAAAGGAGAAAAACATCAAGAAATTCAAGATTTGAAGTATTGATTGGAAGAGAAAGAAGATATTGGTACAAGATTACTCTATTTTTCTACGTCTTTATTCAAAATCCGGTGATATATTCAATACCAAATTCTTATTTTTTTCCTTCCATCATTATAAATAGTTAAATTTTATATTAGGGCGAACAATATAATTTACTTGAGACCATTTATTTCTTTTATTCAAGATTGTTTTTATTTTATCATACATGTGTTGATTTTACTATGAGTTTAATGTGTTGAATTACTTGATCATTAATTTGATGATTTTGTGAATCTTTTACGAATCGAGATGTGAGTTTGAGATTTAGACCATATAGTAAAATTCGGTATATTAGTATAATATGTAGAGATACCTATAATAAATATTGCGATTATCATATGAATTTTTAGAATTAATATTTCATTTAATTAAAGTAAATTCGCATAGAGATTGAATTAGTCAAATAGGCTCAATGAAAACTCGAGGGATAAATTGAATACCATAAAAGAATTCGATTGAATATTATATTAGACTTTTGAATTAAGACTTAAAGGTGATCAATAAGTAAAATTGTTCAGCCCTAATTTATGTCCATTATTTGAATTTTTAATCAATATTTGTGTGCATTTTAATTAATTTCAACTGTTTAAATAAAAAATTTACAACAACACATAATTCTTTGTTTTCTTTCATCAAATGGGAATTAGAAAATTTTAATTAAGTTTTAAAGTATAGTTATCATGTGAACGATAATCCGGACTCAAAAGTCCACTGTATTACTTATTATGATATCGTATAGAAAAAAGTAACAGAAATCATATCCTGCTATTACACATTTACACGTTTAGTCCAACAAGTTGCATGGTTGAGCTAGACATACAAAGTCCTACAACTTTTGATCCATTTGCTGAGGTCAAAGAGTCAGGTGCTTGACTTTGTTATATTCTCATCTCTGTTGCCTGATTAATTTGTAATTTAGATGTTCTAATTGTATTTGAAAGTGTCAATATTATCTCATGTCATTTGTCATTTTATAATTATACGATGATCCTCCACATGACTAAGCGAGGAGCAGTTGCACATGCTTGTTTGAAGGTTTATGAGGGTATCTCACTACCATATGATAAGACAAGGATGTTCATAGTCAGGGTTTGAGGCTTGAACCTCGACACAAGTATTGTTTGTTTGGGTAGGCTCTCATCAGAGATTTGATATAACCAATTTCATACCATCAGTTTGAGTTATATTGGGACTGGAATGCCACATATTTATCAATAGAGTGAAGAAATCACATATTTATCATTGGAGCATCAATTTTAACTGCATTTATTAATTTGATATGTATTTTGTTTTCAATTTTTCCATGCCCCAAATTGTGAACACCATCTTGAAAAGAAATTTGTTTAGTCTTCGTAATATAGGGTGGTTATATATATGCTCTTTTTTTGTGTTTTGTTAGACTCACTCGCATTTTTTTTTTTTTGTTTGAAATCTTTTTACTGCATATTGTTATCATTCCATTGGAGATAAAACATATCCAAACCAAGCAAGTATTGAGGCATTTCTAAACAGTGGCATATTCTTCCACACAATAGAAATTGAGTTTGTTTTGACCATCAACATTCCCGCACTACTTCAGTGTCGTTCCCTTGTTCATTGTTCACATATTCGAATTTAGTTCCATTTAAAACAATTATTGGCTATATTTTAACTACCAAAGTTGCTTGTGTTAAAAATTTATGGATGAACTGCATAGATTGAGAATGATGGTTCATACTAGTAAATGGAGCAAATGGCATATCATACTTGTTTGTCCTATAAGTTGTGGCAAATGTTACAACATTACCAAAACACTGTGGTAGATTGAGAGGCGAGCAATGCTCGTTTATATGGGATTGATTTTGCTGTGTTTTTGCTCGCTTCATATTTGTTGTTTGAAGACACGATCTTATATAGTTGTGATCTTACCATTGAGAAAGTTTATGATGCACTATATTCAAAGGAGAGGATTAAGCATATCGTTGAAACTGAGTCTTATATAGATGGGCTTGTTCTTGATGGTGGTTGTGCAGGGGCCAAATTAAGGTCCAACTTCAAAATTTATTGTAAGAATTCGGGGCACTTAATCAAGGATTGCTATAAGTTGTAGAATAGAGAAACATTGGTTGTAGCTTTTCAGAAGGGAAAGCAATTAGATATTTCAGGTGAAGCCATTGTTGAAACTTTTCATGGTGACGGAGAAATTTTTTCCTTATTTTTGACTACTCCTCTAAATCGACAAGGATTGAATTCTTGACACAGCTTGCACTTATGTATCCCAATCGGGATTCGTTTCCAACTATGAAACAATTTTGGAAGGTGATGTGGTAATGAAAAATAATATGCATAGTTGGATATATAGTATTTTTCAGGTCGAAATAAAGTTTTTTGATGAGACGATTAGAATCCTTGATGCAGTGACACATGTTCGGGATTTGAAGAGAAATTTTATCTCATTGGATACTCATGTTTCAAAAGGGAATAAATACACTGGTGAAGGTGGAGTTCTCAAGGTTCTTAAAAGAGTCCTTTTTTGTTATATGTCTTACAGTGTTATACATAATTTTTAATGGATCGGCATATTCTAAGGACTCGGGTAGATTTGGAATTTGATTATGTACCGTTGGAATCTAATTTTGGGTTTTCTTTGAAGAATACATCTCATTTAAGTTTAGAAGTTATGAGTCATGCCACTTTGCCACTATTATTGACGGTGCTATTGTGTTCAATTGCTAAAAATAGACCCATTTTTTACAATAAGCCTCCAAATAGATTCAATGATGTTGAATTAGTTTTTTTGCTTTGTTCGTGGCTGAAGGTGTTGATTCTAGCTTAGATCCTTCTATTGAAGCGTTATGTGGTGAATTTATTATACGGTTGTTTCAGGCTTGTTTGGTAATTATTAATCACGTTTGATTTTGTTGTTCGCGATCGAGCAACTTTAGTGTCCAAGGGATTTCTTGGAATATTGTTAGTACTTATTTATTGAGGTTTAACCTTAGGTGGATAGCAGAGTTTTTGGAGAATATTTTTGGCTGGAAATTTTGGTAGAGATTTCATTTGTGTTAGTTTGTTGAAGAGTTAGAGTTCATTTCTTGTACTGGAGTTTGTTTTCAGGTAGAGAGTCTTTGAAGTTTACTCATTGTATTGGAATTTGTGTCAAGATGGATTTTGTTACAATTAAGGTGTGACTCGAATTCTATTTTGAAGATGATTGAGAATTTTAATTAAATTTGCGACTTACAAAAATTTTATTTGGAATGCTTTTGGAATTCTATTCGAAATTTATTTGATAAATTCTAGTTGAAATTTTATTTATAAGTCGTATTATGAGGTGAAATTTGTGTTGTACTTGAAGAAATCAAGATATGAAAACTTTTGTGCATTCTATTTCATCTACAACTCTACTTCTAGTGCTTGGATTATTCCACACACACACACACACACTCTACAATTTAGTTGGATTGATTTTACCCCATTATGGGTTGTTAAGCTCACTATAGGTTGGTTTAACCTTGAGATTTGTTTATTTTCATTATTAGTTAGACAAATTGTTAATACAAATTTTTGTATCCTTTCTCCGTATTTTAGTGGAATGTCTTTTACTCTATAAATTATATTCTTCTCATGAGTTTGTGATTTTATTTCATATTGTGTCTATAATCTCGTATTATCTTCAGCAAATTGGTATTGGAGTTATTTAGTATCTTCTGCCTTTCTCAACAAAATGGTATCAAGGCATTCCAGTTTACTACAAATCTTGCCATGTTTTGTTGAAAGGTAGATTTTAGTTTCTTTCCAGCATATCATCGATAGGAAAATTAAGTTTCAAGGACATCCATTTTAAATTTTCTCCTTGTGCTCTATTATCGTTGATTGGGTTTTGTATGTATTTTCTTTTGATTTATTGATACTTGTTTTCCTTCACATACTTCAACAAATCAAAACTCTTTTTTATATTGGAGTAACATCAACACGGAGAGGTTACTATGCTAGATTGTCATTTTTTCTCTTCGATGCCATATAAAATATCTCGATCGTTATCCTAAACCTCAAAGTGTATAATGCAAGCAATTAATGAACCCTAATACCAAGATCTGAGAATTCTATGATTTTTACATATAAATCAATTGATCAATAAACATACCTTGATCCAGGACAATTTCATCGAAAGATTTAAACTTGCAAAATAAAAGAAACAAGAAAGCCAAGAATCTGTTCTCTCTTTACCTTAGTTGAACGTACGTATTTGATGGATTCCATTTACGCTTATAGGCAAAGGGAGATGGTTTCTCATGGGCCTTAAAAAACTGCCTACTTTCCATCAAAGTATGCAGTTATGAAACGTCACTTCTAAATTGGCCAATTAGATTTTAGAAATATAAAACCACTTTAATTAAATCTTAATAATATTACATGGGCCACATTAATTGGTTTTACATATAGACATTGCATCTTTCATTTGGTCAATCCCAAACTTCACATGTAATATGTTTATGTATAACTTTTGATACTTCATATTATTATAGTATTTTGGGAATTTTCAAAAGGTCGTAGTATATTTGTAAGAGGAATAATGATGATTGAACATACTCAAAGATAGGGAAATGATGGACAGACTGGCCTGGAAGTGCCTGTTTGAGTTTTTTTTTTCTTTCAAATTGTCTAATCATGTGTTCACACGTATTCCCCTATTTTTTTGCCCTGTTTGTGTAGCATGATTGTTATAAGAGTAATATTTTTTAACATCATAATGATAGAATATCGGTGACGTGGTAACCCATTAACACTCACATTTCTTTCTCTTTCTCTCATCCTCATTTCTCTTACAAAAATTGAACTGTCAAATTCCATTATTTCACATAGACTGCTACATCACTGATATTCCATCAACATAATGATAAATAACATTATTTTATTTGTAATTATTATATGAAATGAATCTAGTTATAAAAATGTGGAAATTACAGGGAGGCGGATCCAACTTCAAAATTCAAGTTTAGGATTTACTTATACAAAAATCAGGTTATAATTCAATTTTCTAATATTGAAAATAATATTATAAAATTAAGTTAATCTATCAACCCATTCACCCTTCCAAATCGATTCCACACACTCTCTCTTTCTCTGCACAAAAGTCTCTCTCGACAACCCACACACAACCCATTTCTCTTCCTACAAGGTTAGAAACAACCATTTTACATGGCGAATTCGGCGACTACAGGTAGAATAAAGCTGGATTCAACGGCTTCGACGGCACCAGGTAAAAGAAACAACCCTCCGACGATTGCGTCTGTGCTCCACGCCATGTGCTGTGAGGCTCCTCCCCCCTTCAGTAGTGCTATCCACTACGTAGAGCTACAACAAGCTAGGACTGGGTTTGTCAAAGAAAATCGAAGTAATTAGATTTAGGCTTTTGGGACGATGATTGATGGAAGATTCATGTATAGAATGCATACTCATGGAGGAATCAGGATCCAGAACTTTTGGAAGATGTCGGGAGGTATACTAGAGGTGATGTAGCCTGAATAGGAAACGGTTAATCTGATCGCCATAACGACAAATTGTAACAAGTTGATTAAGAAGTAAGGGAAAATAATGAGGTTATGGATGGACTGTAAGATTAAAGAGAGGCCTACAAGCCAAGAAATGTTTTCGAAATTGAAAAAAAAAAAAAAAAAGCCATAACGACAAATTGTAACAAGTTGATTAAGAAGTAAGGGAAAATAATGAGGTTATGGATGGACTGTAAGATTAAAGAGAGGCCTACAAGCCAAGAAATGTTTTCGAAATTGAAAAAAAAAAAAACCAAAGCAATGACAAATTGAAGAAAAAGAAGAAGAATTTAAAAGAATGATAAGATTAAAAAAAAACTGATGGCGGGTTTGAATTGGAAGGAAAAATGGAAAAGATGAACCCCTGTTACTAGTGGCGGTGGTGGTGATGATGCAAGTGGTGGTGGTGGTGGTACGTGTTACCTATGCACAATGACTTGTTCATGTGGAAGTAGTGGTGGTGAAAGGCCACAAGTGCCAATTTACATGTCATAGGTCATATATACAAATCAAATAAAATTGGCCACAGATCATTGATTTATATTTACAGGTCACACTTCATGTGTCACGTGTCATATTGTATAGATCACAAATCAATGTTAATAGGTTACAGATCAAATGTCACGTGTCTTGTGCACTAAGAACAAGTCATAGATTCAAGTTCATATGTTACAATTTATATGTTACGGGTCACGGATCGTATTGCATAGGTAACAGATCAATGTCCATAAGTTACAAATTTAAGACAACAGGTCACAAGCCATTGCATCAATATCACAAGTAATAGTTCACAGGTCACAAATAATAGTTCATAGGTCACGGGTCAAAAATCCAAGATAACTGGTCACAGATCATTAGTCACATATCAATGTCTACAGGTTACAGATCAAATAGAATCGGTTATAGATTACTGATTTATATTTACATGTCACAGGTTATGGTTATATTTTATAGGTCACAGATCAATATCCACATGTCACATATCAATATTATCTGATCACAGATCATATGATGTCTTTGTGCACTGATAACAGGTCATAGGTAACAATTCACATGTCACATTGCATAGATAACGAATCAATGTTTACAGGTCACATATCCAAGATAATTGGTCATAGGCTATTGGATCATTATAATAGATTACGATTTACAAGTCACTTGTTAGATGTAGCAGTTCACTTTTTCCTATTCAAGCAATTAAATGGCGTCTTTAACAAATGAAATAGAAAATTAAATAAAATTAATCCAAACCATGTACTTGACTCAGGAACATTTTCTTTTCTTTTATTTTAGTTTTTTGGCAAATTGAAGCAAGTTAGACTGATTATAACAACAAATAAATACATCAATCATTCTCCCTTTTGTGCTGGAATAAGCTTTCATTTCTTTGTTGCTTTGGAGTTTTGCATTTTTCTATCTAAAACTGGTTCCTTTTGCGATTGTTAAAATCTGATTCTCGTACTATAGAATAATTCTTAAATTTTTGTTGCTTTTTTTGCATAATCCCCTGTTACATATTCATAACTGGGATCTTTTTCGATATTCAGTTGTTGTATAAGGAATCAATTCATTTTCTGCAACTTAAAACATGATGTCTATTGTTGCTTCTCAAGATAATCAATCAGCGTACTTGCTGCACTTCTATGCACGGTGCTGCACAATTAGTCGCCACACGACTCTCGCGCTCGCCCCTCTTAGAGAGAAGGGAGAGATAGAAAAAGATAGAGAGAGAAATGAGAGGATAGAGAGACAAGAATGAGTAAAAAAATTAG
>CAIGRB010026694.1:4963-16659 GCA_903798255.1 Fraxinus quadrangulata
TGAATTAAAAAAAAAGACAAGAATATTTATTAAGTGGTACTTGCCTAGTGTGAGCTAATTTTTTTTTTTTTTTGTGTCTCATTTTTAAATGGAAAATACTTCAAAAGTATTTAATATACCACATTTTCTATATGTTCATAAGTGGTATGGATCTTGATTAGGTTATGTGATCCATTGTGACTAATTTCCAATTCTTATGCTTGATCAGATATGGCTGGATCAATGCACACTTTTAATATCTTTAGAGGAAAAGCTAGAAGAGCACGAGTTGTGAAACGTGTTGAAAAATTAAGTGCTTATAGAAACTATTAAATGGATCTACGACATAACCTAGTACAACACATAAAATATCTCGAAGCAATGCATCGAAAAGTGATACATTTGGGACAACCTATATGTGAGGTGGAAAGTATCTATCATCTAATGAGTACGCTTCCTAAACATTGGCATGATGTTGCTATTGAAGTTTTGGATAATTTGTCACCTCTTCGCTACAGTTATTTGATCAAGATCTTGATGAAGAAATGGAATTCAGAAAATGAGAATTTTATGATTAATTTAGATATGTATGGTTAGTTCAGATTGTCGAACTATATTTATGTGAATTTTTTTGTTTTTCCATGTTTAGTAGTTGCTTAAAGATGCTTAATATGATCGTACGTACATATTTAACATTTTGAGATTTATATATATGTTTCATATTTATCACATATAGTCAAAATGTTTGCTTATTTTGTACATTATTAATATTTTAATTTAGTAGGACTTCTAAGGTTAAAGGAGTTTGAGTAATTCTGACCTAGAACCTATGTTTTTGCTCTATGAAATTAATTTTGTGATAATGTAACATTAGAATGTTGGACGATGATTGGAAACTTAGTGAACTTTCAACTCTGTGTCTAGTGTGAAATTATCATAAAACTTAATTTGCATGAGTGCAAAATGATGTGTGCATAAATGGATATTTATATGATTGTCTCTAAAAAAATTTGACAGACATGACATCTAAAAATATCATAGTTGACCTTAATAAGGGTGACAAATTGAATAACTATAATACTTGGCGCCATAAAATTTGGAATATGCTGGAGGAACAGGATTTTCTTGAAAGCATTAACCACATGATGGAAGACCAAGGGCTAGGTCAAACTGCTCAACAGAGAAGGGATTAGGAAATTTACCAGACATGGAAAAAGAAAGATTACACTACTAGTGCAATTTTGGTAAGTTTTGTGGTGGATGATCTCATTCATGAATGTGAGCAGTTCTTGACTGCTCATGACATCTGGGCATATTTGAGAGAGAAATATGGTGGTACTAGTGTGACTAGATTGAGACAGCTGACTATTAAGTTTGATACTTACAAGAAACTTCCTAATCACAACATCAAATAGCATGTGAGGATCATGTCTACTATAATTAGGGAACTAAAGTCAGCTGGTCACGTACTCACTGATGAGCAGCAAATTCAGGCTTTGATCCGCTCCCTTCCTAATAATTGGGAACATCTAAAAGTCATTCTGACTCACAATGATAGCATCAAAACATTTGCTGATGCTGCCCGCCATGTGGAACTAGAGGATAAGCGCCTTGGTGCAGCTAAATCTCTGGGACATGCTTTTGTAACTGAAACTAGTTCTAGAAAAGCTTCGGGCTTTAAGCGTAAGAAAAACTGGTTTAAAGGTGGGAAATGGAAGGAAAAAGAAACCGAACAAGGACCTAAAAAGAACAAATCCAAGCACAATAAAAGGGTAAATGGTTTGGAAAGAAGAAAGATAAGAGCAAGTTGAAATGTTTCAACTGTTAGGTGCTAGGTCACTTTGCTCGGGAATGCTCTGAGCCAAAGAATGTAGCTCTTATAAATACTTCTTTTAGTGTTATTTATGTTTCAAGTACTGTTATGCTAACTGAATCTTATCATATGTGGATTGTAGACTCAGGAGCGACAGACCATGTAACCAGGGATCGAGAAGCATTTGTGGAGTTCCGTCGATTTTCAGCTGGTATCAAGTGGATATACGCCGGGAACGATGATAGAGTGGAGGTAAAAGAGATCGGTACATGCAAGTTACATTTGCGTGGTGGCTGTGCAATTCTCCTTCATGATATCCTATTTGCACCGGGGATACGAATGAACTTAATTTCTGTTGTTATTCTTTTAAAATTAGGTTTCAGGTTGAACTTTTGTGGTAACTCTGTTCGTATAAACAATGGTAATGTATGTTATGGATTTGGACATGTAGAAAGTGATTTTGTAGTGTTGGATTGTGATCCAAACACTTATAATTATTATGTTGATCGTTGTTTTACTATGAATGTATCTTCTTCTTCTAAAGATTTGAATGTTGATACATCTATATGGCATGCTATATTAGAACATATTGGATAAGAGAGAATGAATAGGTTAGCCAAAGAATGTTTGCTTGGTTCAATCTCTAATGTTTCGTTACCTACTTGTGAACATTGGCTAATTGGAAAAACAACACGAAAACCATTCGGTAAAGCCTTAAGAGCCAAACTTCCATTGCAGTTAGTCCATCCAGATATATGTGGCCCGATAAATGTGAGGGCAAGACATGGAGCCTCCTATTTCATTACTTTTATAGATGATTTCACACGATACAGTTATGTTTACTTGATTTCTTATAAGTCAGAGGCATTAAAATGCTTTAGACTATATTTAAATGTGGTAAAAAATCAAATAGATAGAAAGGTGAAAGCCTTAAGAACTGATCGATGACTTGAATATCTATCCGATGAGTTCAAAGAACTATGGAATGATAAGAGAATCTTTAGACAGATAACTATTCCCAATACACCTCAATAAAATGGTGTTGCTGAAAGGAGGAATAGAACGTTAGATGATAGAGTTGTACTTGGTGGATCAATTGAGGTACAAGAGGAAGTATTACCACCTGTTGATCGAAGTGGAAGTGATTTATCTTCAACTCAAAGTGACAGGGTCACATTGGCACTTCGTAAGAGTACTAGAAAAAGTATGCTAACACGTCATTTTGAGATTGAAGGGCAATTTTTCTAAGTATCTCCAGAAGATGATGAAGAACCTAAATCAGTACAAGAAGCTCTATCATGCCCTGCAAAGAAAAAGTGGAAGAATGCAATGGAAGAAGAGATTGAGTCCATGAAATCAAATCAAGTCTGGGACTTAGTTGATCTNTACTAGAAAAAGTATGCCAAAATGTCATTTCGAGATTGAAGGGCAAGGTCTTTTAGTATCTCCAGAAGATGATGAAGAACCAAAATTAGTACAAGATGCTCTCTCATGCCCTGCAAAGGAAAAGTGGAAGAATGCAATGAAAGAAGATACGGAGTCTATGAAATCAAATCAAGTTTGGGCCTTGGTTGATCTTCCATCTGGTCGAAAAGCCATTGGGAACAAATGGGTTCTCAAAATAAAACGAAGAGCTGATGGGACTATAGAAAGGTATAAGGCTCGCTTGGTGGCAAATGGTTATACTCAATAAGAGGATATAGATTATGAAGAGACCTTTTCACCAGTAGTGAGATTTACTTCAATTCGCTTACTCTTAGCTATCGCGACACGTTTAGATTTAGAATTACATCAAATAGACGTGAAGACTGCATTTCTCAATGGAGAATTGGATGAAGAAATCTAAGTGGAACAACCAATAGGTTTCATTGAAACTAGCTAGGAGAATAAAGTTTGTAAATTGGATAGATCAATCTATGACCTAAAGCAGTCTTCTAGACAGTGGTACTTGAGATTTGACAAAGCAGTTATCTCGTACAATTTTTTCATGATGGACGAAGGTCACTGTATATATTTGAAAAGGTTCAATGAGAAATTTGTAATTTTATCACTCTACGTAGATGATATCTTACTAGCTAGGAATGATATGGAGTATATTAAAACCATTAAGAAATGGTTGTCCTCAAATTTTGAAATGGACATGGGTGAAGCAGATTACATATTAGGTGTTAAAATCCATAGAGATCGTTCGAAGAGTCTTCTAGCTCTGTCACAAGAGCCATATATAAAAAAAATTCTTGAACGTTTCAAAATGGAGAATTGCAATCCCATTGACACTCATGTATCGAAAGGCGAAACACTAAGTCTTCGTATGTGTCCTAAAACTATTGAGGAAAAAGAAGAAATGTCCAGAGTTCCATACTCCAGTGCGATTGGTAGCTTGATGTACGCTATGATGTGTACTCGTCCTGATATTTGTTATGCCGTAGGTCTGTCAATAGGTATCAATCTAATCCTAGAAGAGAGCATTGGAAAGCTGTTAAAAAGATATTGAGATACCTAAATGGTACTGCTAATTATTCCTTATGCTATTAAGGGAATAATTTGTGCTTAAAAGGATACACAGATGTTGATTGGGGTGGAGACCTAGATGAGCGCAAATCAACATCAGGATATGCATTCTTGCTTAATAATGGCACAATCTCTTGGAGTAGCAAGAAACAGACATGCATTTCCTTGTCTACAATGGAAGCAGAATTCATAGCATGTGCTTCAGCGGTACAGGAAGCTGTTTGGCTAAGGACATTCTTACAGCATCTAAGAGTCCTTAGTGGTGATGTGGGACCTGTATTGATTTATTGTGATAGTTAGGCAGCTATTGCATATACGAAGATACCAAATATCACAGCAGACCAAATACATGGATACAAAATATAATTTTGTAAGAGACATCATAGGAAAGAAAGAAGTGAGTTTGTAGTATATTTCTACGCATCTAATGGTAGCTGATCCATTAACAAAACCTATTCCTAGAGATATTTTTATGAATCATATTAAATCTCTGGGATTGCGTAGAATTAGAGTTATGTACTATGTGAACTTTTTTCCATATAAGTCTATTAATGAACAATATTTTTGAGTTCATATGTTAAGAGTAATCTTTTATTGTGTTTTTTGGATTATCTTTGAATATACACACATATAGTATGTCAAAACAGTTTGAGATTGGTTCACTTATACGAACAATAGCCTCAGACACTTTGAGGTGTGCTAAGATGAGACACAGTGATCATATTGTATACATGGTCCAATCGTCTTGATGAGATATCAAGATGAGATTACAACAAGTAATCGGTATGGATTTTGTTTTACTATCCGCAAGACATGTTCTATAGCCAGATCGAGTTCTCGATTGAGATTTTCTAGAGGAATAAATATAAGGAGAACTCATGTTAGATATTGAGGAATATCTGAACAATGATCTGTACGGTGTATTTTATTTGTAAGATTAGACATACGCCTTAAGAAAGGAAGAAAATATCGTAGCACGTGTTTCATACCACGTGTGCTTTAAGGACTAATGAGAAATGAAAGAATTGATCCCTACTTCTTAATTGTGTGAGTCTTTTAGGTACAAATGGCCTCACTTATATACCTTTATGACTTTTGACCGTTTCTCGAAATTTTATTTCAGTGTTGCCACTTTAGCATGTTGCCAATAACTATGGTTGATTCGGTTTGATGGAACATGTCTAGGAAAGTAGCTGACTTGAATTGAAGGGATTCAAGTACGAAAGGAAGACCATTTTTATCTAACACCTCAGCTTGTATTGATCGACATGACAATTGTGTTAATCATTTGAGTTTTGTAACACAATTGTTAATACAATATAAATGAGAAGGTTGAGTATGTTCTAAAATAAATTGAAGGGTCAGAAATACTCAATCTGGTGTTACAAAATATGTCTAAGGTATAGCGAGAAATTTATTTCCTCTTCTAGAGCTACTATATATCCCTAACAGGTGTATAGTGTTGTATGCTCTTAAACTAACTCGCTGGTCGCACGATCCATTTACCAGTATAAACTTAGAGATGTTGAGATAAATATAATTGATATTATATTAGTCAGGTCAAGCCCATCATATGCGAGTGGGAGATATTGGAAAGAAATGGGTTGCTCATGTGGGCCGACCCGACCTGACCCGGATACTATGTGAGTGTTTTTGGAGGGAGAAATTGAGGAGATTGAGAAAATTGAATTTGAAATTCAACTCCCCACAACTCCCATATACAACTTCCACCACAAAAAGAAAATAGATATACAAAAAATTCGTATGAAATTTAAGAGGGAAAAATACATGTGGGTGGTGGCTTGATTTTGGAAGAATATCATCTATAAACTAGTTCTTGGATTGTGGCTACCAAATTCCTTCCTTTGTGATCGAATTTCCAACCAATGAGTGAGTACAAAGCGGTGTAGGAGACAAACAAACAAAAGGCAAGTGATTCAACCTCGTTTTGAGATATTCAAGTAAGTTTTACAATTTAGAATTCAGTTAAAAGCATGCAAGAATGTTTTACAGGAAGAAACAACTTAATAAATTATTTTTCGTTAGTCCATCCATTCTAAAGCTAAAAATAATTCATCTAAAAACTGTGTTTGTGCGCATGTTCGACCAATAATCTCAACAACAATTTGAGCGTGCATTATCNAGTTTCCGTTAGAAGCATGCAAGCATGTTTTACATATTATTTAAAATTTAATTTTATATAAAATTATTCCATATTACATATTTTTTCAATAAAATATTTTTGTACATTAACTCATATCTTTTTTCTACTCGTTAACAACATATTTTTCCATGAAAATCACTTATCATAAAATACATTCTGAAAAATACTACATCCAAGAGCCTTGAAATAAAAAAATTAGGCCACTTTCGAAATTATTATGCAAATGTATATTAAGGGTATTTTAGGTACTTCAGATCAAAGGTGGTCATCTTGACAATTTTGATAGAAAGGGGCCATTTATTGAAACAAACATAAGCCTTTTAAAGCTATTTCCCTTATTTATTTCTTCTACTATCTAAAATCGTAATATAACTCTCATTTTTTCCTTCAAAAATTTTATGCACAAGGCCAAATGTTCTATAGCTAGTCGAGTGAATTGTGCTTCTCATGCTCTTGCAAAAGAGGTTATTTTACATTTACATAATAGTGTTTGGTTGACCATCCCCTATTTTCATAAATTTCATAATTAAAATTGACATTAAATAAATATTAATAGAATGCATTGTGTATATTTTGGAAAAAAGCATCTCAACTTTTGGAGTACTTTACACTTCTATTCTTAATACACGTATTTCTAAGAGTATCTTCAATGGGTAATGTAAAATTGGGTGTAAATTTGCATCTCTAAAATGACTCTTACATCATCATTTATATCTTAGTGGATTTAAATCAAACTCCTGTTCCAATGAAAAGATATAAATTGTAATATATAAATTTCAATTTTTTCACGTTAAATCTTGTTTTTGCATGTTTTTTTCTCTCCTAAATTTTTTTAGTTATATATATATATAGTCAAAATTACTAATATTCATCAGTAAGGTTTAAATTTATTTTTAAGATTACTTCTTCAAATTAATTGCATTTTATTATACTATTTCAATACATAGCATTATTATTTCCTGTTCTGCCTTCTACTTGTATATATGATTTTAACGCCGTGTATTGTAAATATAGATTAAAAGAGCCGTTATTCAATATCTCTTTCAGAGCATCCGCCTGTTTTTGGTTGATAAATTATGACTCAGATCCTATGTGGATGTTAATACAAAATATTCAACTTGTAGTGTCCATTTTTTGAGTGAAGTTGGTCCCATGAGTGGATGTAAAAAAAGATTTTTGGTCGAAATATAATTTACATTTCTTTTACATATCTCAATTGGAGAGGATTCTTGCCAATTTGAAATGCTAAATCACAAAATAGATCGATTGTAGAATATCATTGGAGATGCTCCAACATTTTATTTATTGGTGACCATTTTTCTTATTGTCAAAATCCGTTCAAAATTCTAGTAAAATCCCCACTAACACCTCACATGCTGAAAAGGGTAAGAGCATTTCTGTTTAAACAATATATATATTTTTTATAAGCCTCGGTTTGTGGGGATTAAAACTAAAATTTTAATAAATTTTGATAAAAATTTGTGAAATGTATTGTTGAAAAGTTATGGGATTCAATAAAATATATGGTTATAATTAATTGTTGATTTTGATTTATATTAAAATTAAAATTTTAATTTTTACCAAATATGGACTAGACTAGAAACCATAGATATACTACTATACCAAAAAAAAAAAAGAAAAAAAAGCCTTTTGCCTAAAAAATTCAAAATTGAAAAATCAAATATAACTTTCTTCTTCCGTTAGCCGATATTCCATAGACGGTCGCAAAAATCAAAAGCATTACCTTTCTCAATCTCACATACTTTAATGGGAAAATCTCTTCCTACTCCACCCAGACTACAACAACTCGCTCGAGTCATCACTTCCAACAACAGGCCTCGCCGCCAATCCCAGCTCAGGCCCGTCTTCAAGACCCGCCCGATTACGTCCCCTGAGCCCACTGGACTCAGACCAGATTCGCCTGAGCAGCTGAGGTTAAATAAAAAGAATTTAAAGATGGAGGCGGAGAACTCTGAGCAGCGGCGGCTGCCACTATCGGAGGTGGTGGCGGACTGTGTCAAGAGGTGGTTCCAGGATACACTTAAAGAGGCCAAGGCTGGTGACACGGCCATGCAGGTGCTTGTGGGCCAGATGTATTATAGTGGATATGGTGTCCCCAAAGATGCCCAGAAGGTATATTTGATTCAATACCCCAAATTCATCCCCATATTGGTCAAAGTTCCTCCCTTTTATATTGTACAATTTACACATAACCTGTATATATGTTTAATAGTTGTTTAATGTTTTGATCTTTTCTTGAGTTCTATATAAGATTTCCTGCGGAGTTTGCAAATATAAATAAAAATAGGGAATTGGTATAAGAAATTGAAATAAACTTAAGATATTGATGCCTTAGCTTGCTGATGGAAGCAGTAGAATAGCAGCAAGAATAAAATGAAGAGGAAAAATGAAAGCCTAACTAAGAGGCATCGAGCTAAATTCTTACTGATTATATATTACTTGTGTATAAAATGAGAGCAGATTACATATATATATACACATTGTATCCTAACAAACCTATACAAGTGTCAAAAGGTTATTGCACACTAATTACACCTCATCAAAATAACTGAATTGGAATCTTTCAGCATGTGCCTCAGCTGCCTTCTGTCGTGCATTCTTTGGGACCACTTTCCAACACCTTCTTGATCGTTCCAGCTGATGACTCACTTGAATTCCATCACTTGAATTCTAATAGCCCCCCTCAAGGTGGGGAGTAGATGCTTTCTACTCCCATCTTGGACAAATGTGAATAGAAAGCATCAGAACCAAGATACGTCAGGTCTGGTGATTGCTAAATAGAGCAACCTCCCTACCAATCTTCTGTACAAAGCAGGATCAGAAAGTATCTCCCTACTATCTTTGGACAATCTGGTGTTCTGATCAAGTATCCTGGTTGGCGTGGCTCCAATTGTTCCTGAGTCTGCCAAGATATCTAATGCATATTTCCTTTGGCAGATTTGGATCCTTTTTGCTGATCGAGCCACTACTATCCCAAGGAAATACTTCAAACTCCTTAGATCTTTAATTTTAAACTTGTCATCAAGTAAGATTTTATGTGAGTTCATAACCTCCATATCATTCCCAGCCATTATTATATCATCCACACAAACCAATATAGTTGTAAAAGAATCCCCTGTATCTTTTGTGAACGAGCTGTAATCAGCATTTGATTGATGAAATCCTTGATCAATGATGAAAACAGGCAATTTCGAGTACCGTTGTCTAGATGCTTGCCTTATGCCATATAAACTTTTGTTAAGCTTGCAAACCTTTGAGGCTCCTTCAACACCATAACCAGGAGGTATTTTCATATAGACATCCTCTTCTAAGTCTCCATGTAGGAACGCATTATTTACGTCAAACTGGTGCAGGTACCAATTCTTTGCTACTGCCACTGCAAGCAGCATTCTAACTGTTACCAACTTCGCCACAGGTCAGAATGTCTCATGGTAGTCAATCTCTTCTTGCTGCGTGTATCCTTTTGCTACCAACCTCGCTTTGTACCTTTCTACCGTCCTATCAGCATTGAATTTCACTTTGTAAACCCATATGCACCCTATAGGTTCCTTTCCAGGTGGCAGATGCGTCACAGTCCAAGTTCGGTTTAACTCAAGGGCATCTATTTCAGCCTGCATTGCTTCACACCACTTAGCATCTTTGATAGCTTCTTGGTAAGTATTAGGTTCTGATTGTTTAAGTATAGAAGAGACAAAGGCTTTGTGTTGGTCAGAAATTATGTGATATGATAGTGTTGTAGATAAGGGAAAAAAGCTACCTGAAGTTGCAGTACCTTTCCACTTGTTGGATCCTTGAGAATGGGTGAGTGAGGAGGCTTGTTGGCAAATGAAGTCCTGTAGATGAGCTGGTGCTTTTCTATTTCTGTCTGACCTTCGCAGCATATGAGAACTTTGTTGAACATCAGGACTCAAAAACAATAAGAGGTTCACCTGTTTCTAATAGTTCCATATTCTGATTGGATCTTTGTCCTGGTTCAAGTGTGATTGGGAATCAAGGTTATCAGAATAATTTGGATTAATACTGCTTCGCTGAGAAAAGACTAGGTCAGTGGGACTTGGTAACTTATGATTGGAACTTGATAGATGATTATCAGCCTTAGCACTGAGCTCCTTGAATGGAAATATGTGTTCATGAAATACCACATTTCTTGACAAGAAAGTTTTGTTGGTTTCCAAGTCCAATAACTTGTAATCTTTGGTTCTAAAAGGATATCCTACGAACACATATCTTCTTGCTCTCGAATCAAACTTATGAGCTTGTTTGGGAGGGATTTTAATCGGATTAAAATTGAAAATATAGCTGTTATTGGGTCCCACTCGTCTAATACAAGTCAATAATAACGGCTAGTTTTTCAATTTTAATCCGATTAAAAGCTCTCCCAAACAAGCTCTATGTCTATTGTGTGCAAGTGTTGTAGCGAAGGCTAGGCAACCAAACACCATAAGATTGAAATAATCAGGTTTAGTTTTAAAGAGGATCTCAAAGGGTGTTTTGTTATTTAGAGTGGGGGTTGGTGTTCTGTTTATTAGAAAAATGGCTGTCAGAACACAATCATTCCAATATATCATAGGCAATTCACTCTGAAAACGCAATGCCTTTGCTACATTTAAAATGTGTTGGTGTTTCCTTTCAACAATGGCATTTTGCTGGGGAGTTTCTATGCAAGTTGTTTGATGTATTATTCCATTTTCAAAGTAAAATTGCTTTAAATTAAACTCCCCTCCATTATCAGATTTGATGACCTTAATCTAAGAATGAAATTATGTCTCAATCATGGGATAAAAGGCTTGCAAAATAACAGAGGCATATGATTTTAATTTTAATAAGTAAACCTAAGTGCAACGGCTGTAATCATCCACAATTGATAGAAAATATTTTGATCCATCATAAGCAACATCAGTAGAAGACCCCCACAAATCACAATGGATTAGATCAAAGCAATTTTCTGTTTTACTTTGGCTACTATTGAAAGGTAACTTGTGTAATTTTGACAAGGGGCAGATGGAACAAGGCACCTTTGTGTCTCTTTCTATAGAATCATGTGGTAGTTTGTTAGGTGTAGTCTAGAATTTGAAGGGTGGCCTAATCTGAAGTGCCATGTATCAAAATCTTGTTGATTGGAAACACTAGAAGTCGACAAAACAGATTTGCTAGCAAATTTTGGTAGATCATTAATCAAACTTATAGGAGAGACCTCCATTTGCACCA
>CAIGRB010026728.1:41834-54830 GCA_903798255.1 Fraxinus quadrangulata
AAAAAAATATTTAAATTTAATTATAAAGTAGTCTATTAAAATTATAATTTAATTAAAAATAGATATATTTCAGAACAAATGAATGAAAAAAGAAAAAAAAAGTAATAAAAATATGATTTAATTTTTTCATAGAAAATAGAAATAAACAATAAGAGAGAGAGAGAGAGAGAGAGAGAGAAAATAGAAACTAATACAATCAATATAATTTTTTTTTTAATCATAACTCTAATATTTGTAAAAGAGAAATATTAAAAAAATTCATATTATTTTTTTTGTTTTTTTTGTTTTGTGAAAGTCTCTCAAAATCTTGTGATTAATGAGAGACAATTTTTGAGATTTTATTTGAGTACTTCTGCCTAAAAATTAGTATCATAGAGACTTTTATAAAAGTCATAAAATACCCCAAAATTTATAGAAACTTCTAAAAAGTTTTAATTGAATACATTGTGACTTTTAGAGACTTTTTAAAAATTATTAAAAATCTTAATTGAATACATCAATACTTTTAAAGAGTCTCCAAAAGTTTACATTGAATACCCCTAAATTTTTTAAATCCCCAAAAGCTATTAAAAATCTCAATTGAATACACTCTCCTTAAAGTTTTAGTGCTATTTTTTGTCATTTAGTTTATTTTGAATTATAGTTTGTTTAAACTAGATTTTCTTATATATCCTTATAAATAAATGGTAAATTCATAGGTTTTCATAATCTTACATTAATAAAATTTTGTAAGTTTATTTCTTCATAATTTGGTGGTGTGGATTCCAAAAATTGTAAGTTTTCAATTGAATTTCTTGTCTCTTGCTGCGTCACATATTTGACTTTTAATATCAAATAATAATAAAATGAATTAATGAGAAATGGGATTTGAGA
This sequence comes from Fraxinus quadrangulata, assembly GCA_903798255.1. NCBI lineage: Eukaryota > Viridiplantae > Streptophyta > Magnoliopsida > Lamiales > Oleaceae > Fraxinus > Fraxinus quadrangulata. The sequence continues at coordinate 42,708 of CAIGRB010026728.1, forward strand.
GATTCCTACTTCATAAATCTTTAAAGATCAGATCAGAGCCATTTTTTGTTCAATCGTAGCCCGTTAATCTTCGATCAACGGAGTACAATTAAGCTTCTGTTTGGTTCAGTAAAAAAAAATTAACTTTAAGTCAAAATTAATAATTAATTTTTACAACACGTTCATAGGGACATGCATTTTTAATCACACATTCCATCAACTTTTATCAAAATTAATTAAAATTTAATTTTCTAAATCAAACATGAGGCTAAGACCTTTTTGATAGTATTTCTTTTCCAGGAACTAGGAATTTGTTTTTCATTTTCCACATTTTTGCTTGTTTGATAGGCAAATTTTTCTTGGTAAACGGTTTTTCACCCAACCCTATTTTTGGTTATTTTTCTTGATTTTTGAGGTCCCACCACTTTGGTGGGAAAAGCTTTTTCTAGGCAACTTTTTCCCCTTTTTTAATTTTTTTGTAATGGAAATAAATTTTATCCCAAATTGTAACAAATTCTATTCTTTTAATGGACAATTTTCATGAAAAATAAAGTCAAACGAATATCAAAAGATCCAAAATTTCAATATTTTACAGGTGAAAAATTATACAAATCAAACACAATTAATTGACAATTTTCAGTAAAACAAGTTTTAGGGAATTTAATTCCCTGAAATTCATTTTATTTCCAGTCAAATTTCATTATTGCAATCAAATTGGCCCTAAGTATATGCAAGTTAATTAATGGACTAATAACATGAATGATCCCTGTTCTTTCCACTATGTGCGGACTTCCAATCAAAGTTCATTAGTCTCTTAACTTTAAACTGTGAATCTTGTTATTCTACAAAATAATTTCGTCCAAAAATTACTAATGGACAACATACGTGAATAGCAAAAAGATAGATGTGGCATTCCATATTTACTTTGACACGTAATGATAAAATCAAATCACTATAAGGAAATATGCTTTTTTGGTACTTGAAACATGAAAGAACTTTAGAAGAATGGTGTGGTTTATCCTTCATGGCGTATTAGGTGTCAAAACATCATTGTCTATGTAGGACATCCATTAATAATTTTAAATTAAATTCTTTATTGGGACTAATGTGGTTCATGAATTAAAGAAAGGGACTAATGAAGTCTGATTTAAAGTTGAGGGGCTTTTTCGAAGATAGCGTAATGATTGGGGGACTTAATTTTTGTGGTAATAAATCGATTTTTTTTTTTTGGGGTACACTGAGGCTGCCACCCCGACCTTTACACCCTTTTGCACTTCTATCCCCAACCTTTGTGATATTTATCCTTCTTTTTTCAAAAAAAAATATCTCACATTTAGTGAAATCTGGAACCATAGAACAATGCAAGAGGTATCATTTGGAATTTCATGTCCTTGAGTAGGGTTCTAAATTACAGACAAAATTATTTGCCTAATTATTTTGTTTCAAATTTACAAATATTTTGTTTCGTAAAACTTAATTGCGTGATCAAGAAAATTGTAATTATACGCCTACCATTCTATGGCACAATAGATCAATACTCGAAGTTTGAATGCTAAAACATGTCAAAGAACAAATAGGAAAGTAATATTAGCACGCGACGCACGACAATCCATTTCTATGCTTCATAACCAGATTTCATCTGCAAGAAATTGTTCTGAATTATAAAACACTTCCTTTCACAGGCAGGGAAACGTACACGTACAATACATGGACTCTCTTGAATGCATGTCATATGCGGAGATGCTCCCTAAAATAGGCAGACAAGCAGGGTCATCTTGATTTTGGCCTCAACTCTTTGCTCCTATGATCCAATGATGGGGTCAGCAATAACCATATTATACCGACATTTTAGATGCTTACAAGCTGACGAAGACAATGCCGCACGCCAACTCTTAAACTTTTCTGTATCTAGAGACTAGTAGAGAGATCATAATATGTTCATTTTTATATAGAAGAAACTGCTACAACTAGGAGTACAAAAAACTTTGAGACCATATTAAGGAATGAAGAAACTAAAATCTTGTTTATTATGAAGTACAGTACGATTCCCACTTGGTTCAGAGTCCTCCAGGAACTAGCCAGAGCTTCAACTTGAAGTGCCGATGAAGTTTCTAAAGATTTTGTCATTTAAGTAATCCTAGCCCATCAACAAGCAGTTACCAGTAATTCACAAGTTGTGTAGCTAGACGAAAGTACGTTTATGCAATTCAAAACCCATGATGATGATTATCTATATAGCATTAGAACTTAGAAGGAAAAATAAGAACAGTGAAAATTATATCAATAAACCTTGAGGCATGATGAATATCTATACAGGGTTCCAAGCAAAACTGATAACAGTAAAAATAATATCAACAGATCATAAACACATGTACAATGTACATGTAATTTGCTCGAGCAACATTTTGTTGGTGGCTTGAAACATCCCACATGTTGATGCCACTTTATAACAGAACATGTTTTTGTGACATCATGTGACAACTTTCCAATATTAGTGCTACAAGCAAAACAATACAATACAATACAATACAATACACAAGCTTCAGAAGTTTTGAAAGAACTTAAGAAGTTAGATTCGTCTCAGTTTGAGCCTCATAGCTTACAGTTTTAAACAAAAGTTAAGGCTTCAAATATTTCGTAGATTGAATTCCTAAAAAAGCATTCATTTATTCCACAAGGCATTGAAGCCTAAGACAATACTGCAAGAGATTATGATCTAACTATCAGATATAAGGTTAAAATGATGAGGTTTTTACCATATACTTTGAAGTTGACAAAAAATAGGCAATTGCATGAAGTTGGAAATCAGAAGGAATCCTCTTAGTTTCCTATTTAAACAAGAAACATGTGCTAAGTATTTCTGTAATAAGAATATAAGTAGTTCACTAACCTTGCCGCTGATATTGAAGTTTTCCCTCTGAAAGGCTGAATGCTGCTTTCTCAATTGTGTAAAGAAAAATTATAAGGTAAAATATCAATTAAACAATTTAAAACTCATTTACTCCACCTCGACATAGCGAGGCAAGCAAGGCACTGATTTAAGAAGACATCAAATATATTTTTGCATTTCCAGAATCACCAAATAAAGGTGCAAGAAAAAGTTGATAGAAGTGAAGTAGTAATTCATTCTACTTGTAGAGTACAAATACTATGTTTTTATAAAATGTAAGGCATCCATCGCATAGCTTTCATGTCTATGCTTCTCAGCTTGTAGCATTATCACTACTTCGATTCATTTAGGCAGTGAAACAATTATCAAAAATTTAATTCCATTAGTTAACATTGAGTTGTCCTACTTCTTGCAGAATAAGCTTTTCAGTTTTCCTCTCTCTAAACGCTCAAGTAGCTTCTTGGCACCGGGAATGTCCATCTCAGTAAGCTTCTTGAGATAACCGATAGCCCCATACGAAATCATCAACTTCTTACACTTTTTGCTCGAGGAAAGCAAGGTTAGGCAGGAAATTGCATACTTTTTGGCTGTGTTCTGGGGACTTGGATCCAGCAATACTACCAAATTAAGAACACTTTTGTCATCTCTTCTAACTTCTCTATAATTATGGGAAAGGGTCATCAAACTTGAAATTGCTTGTGCTGCAACCTCCCTCGCATTATTAGATTTAGCCTCCAGCATCTTTATGAGAAGAGGAATGCTTCCAGATTCACCCACTAATCGTTTCATTTCAGTCGAGTTGCAGATTAGACAAATCACTGAGGCTGCTGCTTTTTGTGCACCTAAAGACCCCGATTTAAGCACGTGGACCAGCCTTGGAAGAAGGCCTAATGAAACCAAAACATCAACTGAAATCACTCCAACCAAGTTTCTCAATGCCCCAACTGCAGATTCTTGAGGCAGTGGACCATCTAAATAAGCCAGAAGGCTTTTTATTCCGCCTTCTGCAATAACACATCTCCGAAGATTGTCATTACTTGATGTGAGATTTTGTAAGCAATCTGCTGCATATTCTTTAGATCTCAACAGGGCCCCACAATCAAGAAGATTGATCATCACCTTCATAATCCCTTCTTCAGAAAGGGCTTGCCATGCCTCAGGCACAGCGGATATATTCTTCAAGGTACAAGCTGCAGCAGCTTGCAAAACAGAATCATCAGTTCGACAGATCTCAATCAGACGCCTAACTCCACCATGGCCAACAATTGAGCGTGCTGTTTCTGCTGACATAGACAATCTCTGGAGAGAAATAGTAGCCTTCTCTCGACTCACTGCATTACCAGATTCGACTAGCCTTATAAGGGGCGGAAGAACGCCTTCATAAACAAGCCAACTCTCACAACTTCCAGATTCTGCAAGCCAACATATAACATTAACAGTTTTTTCTCTGATCCGAGGAGAAGTAGCAGTGAGCAATTGGACTAATGCTGCAATATTGCTTCGTCCTAAAATGGAGGCCAGCACATTCTTCTCATCATCTTTTATAACTTCTACTAGTGAATCAAGTGCTTTATGCTTAGCCTCGAGGTGTCCAATCTGAAGTCGTGCGAACAATTCTCTTATATTGCCATGATCTGCAGCAGCATCCTGTTCTGCCAACGGCAAACTAACCTCTCCAAGAACCCCAGTTTTGATCAGAAGCCCACAATCGCGTAAATTCAAATCAAGTTTACCTGATAGCGAATCCAAATCACTTTGCATTCTAAGTTTTCCCTCAAATTTCTCTTTTACGCAAGACTCTGCCAAATCAATTGCTTCATTCAATGTCCTTGAAACAGCCTGCAATTGCTCCTTACAGAGTGCATTCTTTGAGAAGCAAGGATGGCTAGACAAATCCGATAATCTTGTAGGGATTTGTTCCAATTTCGAAATTATCATCTTCCATCTCCCAGGGAACCCTTTAACCTCCCTGGCTTTCTCCAGAGCCATGGGAACAAGCGTCTGTGCACGAGATAGCCATTCCTCAGCCGACAGATTATGAGCCACCAAATTTTCTTTTCCGTCTTCAATCATGATTCAAGTAAACAAAAAATGAAACCTTAAACTAAAGCTGGAAGTACCTGAAAACAAGAAAACCAAACCTTAACAACAACAACAACCTATATGAGAGAATTATTGCAGAAAATTCAATTTTTTTTTTCAAATTAGATCGATCAGAATATCTTACAAACACCAGTAATTCAAATATTGACTGAAACCCACCGAGTTAAAATGAAAGACATGGATTTTGCCAGCAAGAAGAATGAAGAGGTAGGCATCAAGAAGTGAACACCAGAAGAACTATGAGATTTCCAAGGCCGTGGCTTGTATTCGCAAAATGGTAAAAGACATTAACTTTTTGAATAGAGAAATTAAAATCTGTGAACCAGTTATAAATAAAGAAAGGGGTTAAGATTTGGGAATCAAGAATCTTGCAGGATCACAAAATGCTGGTTTACTGAAAATGATAGCCGACCGACAGGTAAAAATTACGAGTACTAAACAAAAACCCCCCACGAGACTAATCGAAAGCTTTTTATCAAATGGTCTTCAAATGCAAAGGGCCATAAAATAATTGCAGACGTAAAAATAAATATAAATATTTATGAAAGATGTAGTAAATGACAGCTGAGCTAGTGAAAGTGAAAGTAGGAACTTTCCAAAGGCAATTACTGCCGTCCAATAAAAGCAGGTGGAAAATTTTTCGTTATTTCCCAAATGCCATTACACCCATTAATTACAAGTGTACAAGTACAACCAATTATTTGCATGCTAGGTATGGAAGGCAATATGAGAGATTTAAGGGGCAGTATGGTAAACTCGTATAAATCAGGCAGCTTTACTTTTCATAATCTGTGACGTGAATTGCATGCCTATAGAATCCAAATTCTATTCTTGAAATGGGAAAATGACTTTGTCCATCTCCATCTGCAACTCCAGTTGTATGTATGTATATACATGGAATTTGTTTGGAATTTCTGATATCGAATCGAACCCAGAAAATATATTTCAAAATTAATTGGAGTAATTAAGACCTCCCAAAAAGGAATATTACCTCAAATTGTTTCATTTTTTGCCTATGCCACTCAAAATCTTTAGAAAATCTGCAAGAAAAAATATTATCAGTCAAGAGAAATCATTTAAGACATTGATAGTACCTGTTTGAATTTAAATAAATTATATAATCTTAGAAAATCTTTTTGAAATGGAGAACGAACATGAATGCAAAGAAAAGCTTAAGATCCAACCTTTTAAGAGTCAAGCTACAGTCTTTTTCTCTCCAGAAAGAAGCTGATTCATATGCCAATGCTCTATCTGAATCTTTAAAGAGAAACCCAGAAACTCAATCTAAGAATTTCACTATCAATGATAGGTACTCTGAAAAACTTGACCAAGAATTGAAATGCCGTGGATCCTTTTCAATGACAGACAATCAAGAAAATTAAAAAGTGAGAAGAAGGTAGAGTGGTCGGTCAACTTATGTATGTATGTATGTTAAATTTGAAAATATCAAACTTCAACCCGACAATGCCAACAAAGACAAATCCAAAACAAATTTCAAAATCAAAACTCACTCACTCTCTCTCTCTCTCTATATGAATGTTAATATAAGCACATATTTGTGATATATTATTGATATAGAATCGACGGCAGGGATTAAGGTGATTCAACAGTGCAAATGACCGTTGGGATTGGTTGAAATTTGAAAGTATTCTCCACTACCAAGGAGAAGTGGGGACGGTTCAGTTGTGAACTCTAAAAATCAATTTCAGTCCATTATTGCCTCTTTTTGTTTAGTTAAAAATCAAAATTTCTTTCAAAACTCATTTTCAACTATATATTCTTAAATAAAAAATTTTTTCCCATCGTATCAATAATTTTTCCTTACTTTTTAACCACATATTTTCCATTGTATCACTATTTAAAATACATTCTTTTCTTAATAATATCCATCAAACACACCCGTAAATTTTGGTAGACGTTAATATGATTGAAAAAGAATTTGAGGAAAAAATGAATTTTCAAAAAAATGTAGAACAAAGAGGGACTGCATGTTTGTAAATATTGTATATTTAGGCTAGGTCCTGAATTGCCTATTTAGTCATTGAATTTTCAGCCATGCACGAGGGGCATTGAACTTTCAAAATAACGCAACTAGTCACTAAACTTTACAATTCGCCATCCCAGAAGTCATTGAGCAAACGACAGTTGATAAATTGGACGGAATTTCCACGGGGCAGCAACGTGGTGAGACAACTCAATGAATTTAGCCACCTCCTCAAAATTTATCAACGATCGTTTGCTCAGTGACTTCTGGAATGACGAATTGTAAAGTTCAGTGACTAGTTACGTTATTTTGAAAGTTCAGTGACCCCTTGTGTGCATGGTTGAAAGATCAATGACTAAATAGGTAATTCACTCAGGTCGTGTTGACTTGAAGTATTGTGAAAAATCATCCCTAGAGGACTCTGAGTAGTCATACACACCTCACAAAATAATAAGTAGAGCTCAATGTAGTCTTCTTGAGGAGACAACATTACCAAGTTGAAGGCCAAGATATAGGTTATAACTATTGTCAAACTAGAAAGGTTAGAGCTTGAGTAAGATACCTAAAAATTTGCAGAGATGGGACTTAGAATATGGGCCGTTGCTAGAATTTTTGAAAAGTTAAAAATGAGTTCTAACTAAAAGAGTTTTAAGAGGAAATTGCTTAATATAATTTCGACAAGAAGCAGAAATCCTACTAAACGAGCCATATAATAAGCTCAACACAACTCGCCTAACACAATATGACAAGCTTGGAGACAACTTACCTACCCAAGAGTGGTGCCTGCAAATTTAGGTTGTAACTTGTTGCCAAAGACGTGCAAACAAAAGTCTCGTAATAGCTAAACATATGAATGGTCTTGGGTTTATGAAAGGATAAAACTACTACATCTAATAAGTTAATCTTTTGAGACACAAGTCCTAAAAAAAATGTATCATAGCTATGCTCTAGACTCAGCCATGTGGATGAACAGATGAATTTTTAAACATGCGTGGAAGATCTGAAGGAACGTGCGAGTTCAAATATGGTGGTAGTGAAGCATCTATGTTAATGCGAGTTTTGAGCGGTGGTGATTATGTAAACCTCGATGAAGTTTGTGATCTTCCTAGTTGATAGGAGATGGACAGAAGATGTAATCGCTTGACGACTGCTATAATCATATGCGGGCGATGATAATGTAATGCTTTGAGTTTGTACTATGTAACAAGTTTATAATCAAGTAAACATAATGCATTTCTCCTAGTAATTAACATTGCATACATGATACATAATGCAATAATCAATAATGTTTGTTGTTATCTCTGTTTGCAGTTGAACTTGTGTGGACAAATAAACCATTCACAACATGACAACAGGAGACATCCAATCATTAACATTCTAGTATTATGATTATCTCAAGTTTTTGTTTTAAGAAAATGACCCAATACTTGAATATATATATATGAAAGAAACATTTTATACAGGTATTGACAACATGGTTAGATATCTTTAAGGTACTCTTATGGGGTTGCTGTTGCTTCAAGGCCTGCTCAACATAACTTACTTTTACCTCTCACACACACTTGTGGTGTCAAAGTGGGAACGGTCAGGCCGGGCCAGAAAGAAGTCCGACCCACCACAAAACCCGGGCTGTCATCAGCCTTTCTTTAATGGACCGGTCTAGTCTGGTTGACACCACTACATAGACTGCACCTATAGTGCGTGTGAGATATATGTGGAGTGTATATAAATTACACATTCAAGTCCAATTTAGGATGTCAATCAATGTTGATGAAATCAGCATTATTATTCTTTGTGATGAAATGTCCCATTCCATGGTGCTTCATTGATATGAAAGTGAAATTACACATGAATAAGAATGATGCTTAGAAAGCAAATTATAGTATAAAGCAAATTATAGTATAAACTATGTTGTCTGAATGCAGAATTCCAATTGTTTTGTCTGTTTAAGCACTGTAGTTACTTTCTCTAGTATGTGAACAGTTAGTCATTTTGTATATCTAACCTGCTGTTGTTTCCTGATTGGAACAGAATTTAGAATTGGCCAAAATTCTAATTCCTTTTTATTAGAAAATTATGTACTATTACTATCAGAACATAGATTTTGGTCGTCTTCTATGATCAATTTGAGCAGAAGTATAATCCCAACAAGATTTGGGATTGATATGAGAAACTCAATTAGTTAAGCCTAATTCGAAATTAGAGTAATGGCACAATCAAACCCGAATGGAGAATGATCTACCGTGTAAAGCAAACATTATTGATCTTTTATTGATTGAGCTGAACTTTTTTTCCCCTTCATTGTACATGTTTTGAAGAAGTTAAAAGGTACAAGTAAGCATTGGCATTTCACCCTTTGGTAGAAAGCATTTCGCACTTCAAGCATCATCAGTGACTTAGAATATGGATTAAACAGAAGGCTCCAACAGAACAGTTTTTGTTTAACTGTATACTGAGCAGCTAGCAGTTTTCACCAATCACCATGGAAGGGAGATTCGCCAAATGTTGGTGGAACGATGACTGAAGAAGAAACCTTAAACCTTTTGCTTCGTGACTCATAGCTTCCATTAGTACTCATCACATCTGGACTACTAATCCACCCCATATTTTGATCCCCAAACCCTTGTTCGCAAAAATTATAAACTTCATTCATTTCTGATCCATCTGAATCCATTCCATGGTACAGGAAACTAGCCCATTCGTTGCTGTAATCTGAGACGCTCGAACTCTCCCGTGAAGAGGGTTCATCAGACACACGAGGCACAATTACGCTTGGTTGCACGACCTTCTCTATTTTCTTTATATCAGCAGGATTTTGATTGTATTGATTATAGCCTCGGAAGTGAAAGATACTAGCAAAAGTGAAGTGGTCGCTTACTCTACTCTTGGCCGCCTTATTCTCCGAGTTCCTGGCCATGATACTCTGCAAATTCTTGCTTAACTTAGCTTTCAAGGAAGAAAAACTTAGTCCATGCTTGGTGTAAGATTCAGATACCGCTCCATTCCCATTTGATTCGAATGAAATGACTTGGTTTGTATTCACTGCAGCAAAGTTTGTACGTGCATTTTCTCCACGTAAGGCACGAGCTGCTTCATCATAGGCACGGGCAGCTTCTTCAGGTGTATCATAAGTTCCAAGCCACAATCTTATGCATCGAGATGAGTCCTTGATCTCAGCCACCCATCTCCCCGAAGGCCTTTGCCTCACGCCAACAAATCTACGCGTTGCAGTAGATTTTGTTTGCTGTGCCCTCCTGGTGGTGCTCGAGGCTATTGTAGTTTTATTTGTGTCGCATCCAGCCATTAATGCAGTAGTTTTATAGTTTGCTTGTGAACTTTTGATACTAATCCGTCCCTCTATTTATACTATTACTAGGCCATCCAAGCAAAAGGCTAAAGAGTAATTTGCGTAAACTCACCTCAATTATTGCTTTGCCCGTATCCTATACATGCTCAAGGAAATTTTAAACTCTATCAGCTTGGATTTACATGCAAATGCGTAGCTAGTTAAGACTCCGAATAAAAAATGCAAAAGGTCATCAGTGCACATAAAACAATGTAAAAACAGTTTAATCTAAGGTTGGCTACCAACTGACATAGCTGAACACGATCCAACCTGAGGTAAAATACATCATTCAGAATTCCATAACTTTATTTCTTTGCTTAATTCCTTTTTTTTTTTTTTCATGTAAGATTGGTCCCCTTGACTTGGTCAAAAGAGCTGGCATGTCAAAGGTGCTGAGAGGTCAGCTCGGCACCTTAGACCAATACCCATCGATGGAAGTTGAGGTCGAATTATGATAGACGTCGTACCTAAATATCATCATGATATAAAGAAGGAAGTGCTCTCCTAAAGGCAGCACCGCATAAACTAACCATTAAGAAGGATGACATCATAACTTAGGACCAAGTCTAAAGCCTAGGTGTCATCATGACCCGCCGTAGCTGAACTCACCTAAAAATCAAATTTCCTCCAACGGACAGTGACACACAACCTTAGGTCGAAAGACTCGAAACACTATAGCTTGACGTGACTAAGGCAACAAGCTAAGTCCATTGCCTATATAAAGGGATGAAGGGTGAATCCAAACTAAGATTTTCTTGGTACAATTACAAAATTCCAGAATTATTACACTTGCATTCAGTTCAAATTTATAGAAGTTGATCAAAATGTGCATTATCACATTTTTTGCCATCAACAAATTGTACAAGCCAAACATTTTGTCTTGTATCGGATCATAATTCATGAACGGTGTTCAACTAAGTACATAAGGTGGTCACGTTGCCTATTCCATTCATGAAAAATCATGTTTGTGTATAAATTATGAGCAACAGCTTCAACAAATGATACAATCACAAGGACATAGAGGAAGAGACAAAATGAAGGCACCTTATTTTAATCAATTTCGCGAATCAAAGGTTTCGGAACGTTGGTTTTCAGATATTTAAAACCTGAAGAGAAAAAAATCAGTTTAATATATTGATTGCGTGTTTTACCAAATGGATTTTTTCTATTGGAGATAGAATGATACGTGGAGGCTCCAAACCAAAGTGCCATGTCGTTTCTACTGTTTGTTTCGCTTTGATTAAAAAAATGCCATTATCACTAATTAATCATACATTAACAATTATAAACTGGATTAATCAAGGCTTGGAAAATTCAATTGAAAAGTAGAGTTTTGTCCTGTTTCTCCAACCTTGGCATTGGATTTGGACATGCAGCTTTTGATTCCTTACATTTTCGTTCTCTTGCAAGTGGGATTGAGACATTTAGGGCTTGTTCTCTTTGCCATTTTCGAGCCGTTTTCTGTTTTCGATTTTTCAAAATAGCGAAAACACGTTCTCTTTTCTATTTTTGAAAACAAGTTTTCGAGAACACCAAAAAATTTACACACAAAATTGAAAACAACAAAAAGGTTGTTTTCACCGTTTCCAGGCAAAAACAGGGAATGGGTTGAAAACAAGTGAAACGCAGCCAAATAAAAAAAAATCGACCTTACTCTCACATCTCTCTCTCTCTGCCTCTCTCTCCCCCGCGAGAACGAAGCAGCAAAACCTCTCTCTCCCCCGCGAGAACGAAGCAGCAAAACCACCATTGCTTACGAGAGGAGTCGAATTCTGTCTTCGAAGGAGTGGTGGCGGTGGGTCGATGTTGTTGCTTGGATGG
>CAIGRB010026728.1:58458-97744 GCA_903798255.1 Fraxinus quadrangulata
TTTCAAAGTAAACGCGTTTTCCATTTTTATGTTTTCGGAAACAATTTTTCAGAATGGCAAAAAGAACGCATTTTCAGAAATTTCAAAACAGACACTCAAAACAGAAAACACAAAACAAATTCAAAACTCAAAACACAAAACTGAAACACAAAGAGAACGGCCCCTTATTTGTTTCCTAGTGCAGTCAGTACACAAGAAGTACCCGAACCTTAATTTATGAGATTGTGGTAAATATGTTTTATTGTAATAACTGATTCATGATTGCAGCAAAAATAAAGCCATTTTCTTAATAAATTTGGGGTCCGGGACATGATTTTCGTTCACTGATGGCTCTACCGAAAGATGCAACTGGTCCCTTGGGGGAAATAACAAGAAGATGAATGTTTCTAAGTTAGAAAACGTTTGGGTCGTCTTATTAACCTACTATGAGAAAGAAGGAAACTAAACATATTGTGAGCGAGCGTCTTTGACTTAAAAGTTACTTTTTATACTCCGAATAAGGGAAGTATTTGAACTAAAAATTGCTTTTACTTTTTCTGATAAAAAATTACTTAAAATAACTCACTTTTAATGATGCTTTTATTTGGTTTGTCCTAATTATACTTCACTGTGCAGCCTGCCTTTGTTGATCTCCCTTTGGATTTTAGAGAAGGGTAATTAATATATAACGTTGTTACATTTCATTATTGTGGAAAACGTTTTTACATTTCAATTTTTTTTTTTTTTTGACATTTTCGGCCTTATTTTCACATTTTATTGTGTAAAAAGTAATTTTCATTTATTTTTTCAATTAAAAATTGTGAAATAACGAATATACCCTTCTGTTTAAATAATACAAAAGGAAAAAAAAATAACTAATTGCAATCAAAGTCCCAATTTTTTTAAAAAAAGTGCAAACAAATTCCAAATAAATTATTAGAAGGATAATTAGCACATAATGTCCTTACCACTATTATTGTGAAAATATCCATACCTTTAATTTTTTTTGACATTTTCACCATTAATTACGTCTTTGATTATGCAAATCATCATTTCTATCTATTTTCATTAATTTTTTTAATAAAATGTTGTGAAATGACGAATATACCCTATTATTTAAATAAAAAAAGTTAAAGAACTAATTGCAATCATAATCCCAATTTTTTTAAAAAAGTACAAATGAGTTCCAAATAAATTATTTAAAAGATTAGAAATTAAATTCTTTTTTTTAAAAAGTACAAACCAGTCCGAATAAAATTTATTATTATTTTTTTAAAATAAAGAACCAAATAAATTATTTAAAAAATTAAAAATTAAATTTAAAAAAAAAAAGTAAAAACGAGCACCTATTAAATTTATTAAAAAATTAAAAAGCACAAACGGGACCAAAATAAATTATTAAAAAATTAGAAATTAAAAAAAATCATTTTCTTTATTTTTTTTAATTAATTAGAAGGGTATATTCATCATTTCACAACTTTTTTATTGAAAAATTGGATGAAAATTAATAGAAATGATGATTTGGGTAATCAAATATGTAATTAACGATGAAAATGCAAACATAAAAAATAAAAATGAAAAATGTGGATTTTTTTTGCAATTATAGTGAAAGATATGGACATTATATGCCATTACTTTTTTAATAATTTATTTGTAACTCATTTGCATTTTTTTTAAAAAAATTTGAGACTATGGTTGCAATTAGTTTTTTTATTTATTTAAATAGAAATGTTAATTTGTCATTTCACAATTTTTAATTGAAAAAATGGATGAAAATGACCATTTGTACAATAAAATGTGGAAATAAATGTGAAAATACAAAAAAATGAAAGATAATGATATTTTTTCACAATAATAGTAAAATGTGAGGACATTATGTGGTAATTAGACTTTAACAATCAATACCATATATTAAGTGCACTAAATAATATTCAACAAGAAATTGGAAACTTTTTTATCCGGGTAATGAACATATAACGTTCCTATCTTTTATTATTAATGCGGAAAACATTATCACCTTCTATTTTTTGATATTTTCATCCTTACTTACACATTTAAATGTGCAAAATATCATTTTCATCTATTTTCTCTGTTAAGTGAAGGGTATTCTTGTTAAAATTTCTCTTTCTTCTCCATTTGAACACTTTTTCTCCTTTATTTATTCTTCTCAAATATCAAATTACGGCAAATCCAGATTGGCCATTGTATGCTTGAGCCCTTCTGTGAAGTGCTTTCACGTCTGTACTCTCGAGTTCCAACATCTTGACCACACTTTCCTCATTTAACGAATGAAATCTATGATTTAGAAAGGCAATTAAAAGAAATCGATTATCCAGCTAAGCAAACCTTTGTACACAGTTTCTCTAAATACTTATAATGTTTCGGATTCAATTTGCAATCTGCATTGTTTAATTTGCAAGTGATATTCAGTGATTTGGATTGTTTCTTTTCTCCCTCACTGAAAGAGATGTCATACTCAATGTACTTGGTAGCCTGAGTTCAAAATCCCCCGTGTGAGGCACACGATTTAAAGATATGTAGCAAATACTACTTTGCTATCAAATCAAATGGAGTCAGAATCTCTTGTAAATTATTACCTTTTCATACCTCTTTGAGGCTTTCACATATTTCCGGCACTGAATAACACGTTGTCTTCTTACTGGCAGCCTCAATTTTTTCTTGGGTGTTCAAATCCCAATAAACTAAATGTTAGTTTTCAAGGGAAAGAAATAGAGGAGAAAATATGTTCAAATGAGGAAGAAAGAGGAAAAATGAAGAGAATATCCGAAATTGGATGATAAGGACCTTTTGTGCAATCAAATGTGTAATTAAATGTGTAAATGTCAAAAAATGAAGGGTAGAGACGTTTTCTACAATAGTAGTGAAATGTAAGAATGTTATGCGCTAATTACCCTTTTTATTCCTTCTTTAACATCCTCATTTTACAGAAAATATGACTATTGATTCCATCTACCAAGTAAAACTCACACAATGTTCTTGGACGTGGTTTGTCACTGCAAAATGCAATTAAGTGAACAAGTGATGAGTTTCATTGTATCATGTGAGGCAAGTCCCTAAACTAAATTTATGAACCATAATTCGTGAGTAGTGGAGGCGAATAACACTGTGTGACAATTTAAGAAGCCTTGAAGCTCGTTAAATTTTGTACAACTCAAGTTGGAGTAATTCTGCATTGCGAGTAACTTTGAATTCGCTGCATCAATTACAGTAACTCTACATTGTTCAATTTTGAATTCGCTGTGTCATTTGTCAAACCTGATGTAAATCCAAAACTTTCCTCGATAGACATAATGGCCCATCATCATGTTCATGATGATAAAGGTAACCATAAAATTTTTAAAGTACATTCAAGAAGACAAAATGTTGTATCTTCAAGTTCTCATGCCAAAATGCATGTTGTTATTTCTTTCTTTTATATGATGGCCCTGCTTTCAAATCCCTTGCATTTTTTTATTTAATTTTTTTATAACATCATATGATCACATTGATTTGACTTCATCAAATTTAATATCCAACGCGCTCCTTGTCCTAAATCATTTTCTCACCAAAGATTTGCTAAACACTCTTTACACTAAACCCCTAAACACTCGATCCCGACCAATCAATCTCCCGTCATTGAATTGAACAAATGAGATATCATATTATCAAGGAAAATGGTGAGGTAGGAATGAAAAAAGAAGATGACATAACTAGAAGTAACGAAATTAAAAAGATTTTGTAAAATATTAGAAAATAAGTACATAAGCGGGGTTAAATGCACTATTGGTTGCCCAACTTCGAATTGAGTTGCATTTGGATTACTCATCTTTGATTCGATACAATCATATCCCTCAATTTCTATTTTCTCGTAGATGAGATCACTCATATTTTATTTGGTTTATCAAGTCAAACTTCTATTTGCTTGCAAATCTGATACACCAAATAGAATGTCTCACTTTTTAAATAGTCACTTGGAGATGCTCTAACCTGACACAACTCCATATAGTCCATCCCACATATCCCCACTTAAGAGAAGAAGATATAGAAATATATTGGGCTTGGCCCGGGCCTCTTCGGCATGTAAGCAGGCCAATGTGAATTGACACCATTACTTTGGCATGGTCCAGGTGTAATATTGACAAAATAACATCCAGTTCAAGAACTATCACACCAGGAATAAATAAAATTTATTTCTTTAACTTACAACAACTAATTACCGAAATACTAAAAAAAATTATATAAAAGTACAAAATTATGTCATATAAATTTGGGATAATAGCGTGTTTGATCCTCAATCTTTCAAAAACGAATGTGATATACCTATAACCTTTAAAAATAGCACTGCAGATCCCAAAATATAAGCTTGGTATGACGAAATCCTTATGGGGTTGATTGGGGGTACTGGCTGCGATTGCTTTTGGAATAGAGCTTCTTTTGTTATTTTTCATTTTTTGATGTACATTTGATAATTTTTTTAATTCTCTTTTCGCTTTATTTTTTGTCTTTTTATTTGACCTTAATGATTGAAATGAATGGATTTTGTCATCAGGGACTTATCCTGCCTATTTTCTCAAACACTGGGGTGTTTGATGTTATTTTTAAAGATTATGGGTGTATCATGTATGTCAAACATTTTGAAAGATTGAGAACTAAATATGCTATTATCCCTATAAATTTTTATACTATGAATTTCAAGAGTATAATGGTGATATACAAATTTAGCCCTTGTTTGAGCTTGGAGAAAAAACGTATTTTTGAACGGTGATTATTTGGAGAACGCGTGATTAAAAAATAAAGAAATTTTTTCAATTTTAGTGTAAAATTATTTTATTGGAGAGCGTATAAGTGAAAATGAATTTTAAAAATAATGAATTTTCGAAAGAATGGGGTTGCTTAGCCCCTGTTTGTCTCTCATTATGGAAAAAAGAATGTAATTTTGAATAGTATTTTTTGGGAAATGTGTGGTTAAAATTTAAAAAATTTTTATTGGTTTATATGTAAAATATTTTATTATTTGAATATGTGGTGAAAATGTTGAGTTGAAAACAATTTTCAATGTGTGGTTAAAATTTTAAAAAAATTTATTGGTTTATATGTAAAATATTTTATTATTTGAATATGTGGTGAAAAATGTTGACTTAGAAAACAATTTTCCATATTCATCAATTGAATTGAAATAAGGGAAAATTAATAGAAAAATAGGAAGTAGAACCACACGAGAAAGGGAGATTGAGCAAAAGAGAAAAATGATGATGGTGGCACAGGCACACGTGGGACTTCTCTCCTTCACTTCCTGCATTCCTTGTGTTCCTCTACCTGGTCGTCTCAAATTCGGCTTTACCAAACACAAAACTCTTACGAGTAAGTACTATCACCCTAAAAAAGAAAAAGGATAAACAAAATAACTATATTTTTCAAAGAATTTTCGGCTGCATTTCATAACTTGAATACATTTTTCTTTATTTTTAACTGAATAATCATATGGGGTTTTTCAAGCGTCTTTCACGTATTTTTGTGCGCAAGTTAGTTCCTGATTAATTGTTTTCTTGATGATGGATTTTAGTGGTGTACTTCTGTTGTTATTTGTTTTAAATTTTGGTGCAAAGTTGAATTCTTGGAAGTTCTGCTGTTCTGATTTGAAACAAATTTATGGGTTTGAGGAACTACCAATTCTAATTGTGATGTTCTTGTTTCTTTTTATTGCAAGTATTCCATTACTGAAATAATTAGAAAATACACTGAATTTTGTCGAATATTTTTTCCTGAAATATTTTTCCATCACTTTCGCATTTAGTTTCAACTAATTGAGGCTTATTTCATGGAACTTTTGTACAATGAAGACATTGGTATTGGAAACCACACGTTTGTACAGTTGTACTGGGTTGCGGTGGATATTGGCAATAGCTTAAATTTTTATTTTTATTTTTCCATTTTTATTTTTTGTTTCTGTAACAAATGAATTATGAATTATGAATATATGTTAGTTGTTAGTCCTTTTAATATGGAAATGGAAACAAAGCATGTTTGCCTGAAGTTGGTGCGTTCTTTTTGATGCTATTAGATTCTAGTTGATGCATTTCTTTTTTTTAGTTTGTTTAATTTTCCTACTGGTTCAATAATTCACAGTGGCCGCAATGAGTGATGATCCTATTCGTGAATGGATCCTGTCAGAAGGCAATGCAACTGAGATAAGAGGGATTCGTTCCATTGGTGGTGGCTGCATCAATCTTGCCAATCGTTACGACACTGATGCTGGTTCCTTCTTTGTTAAAACAAACAGGTACAAAGCAGCCAGTGTAGAGGACTGACTAACTTTGATAGAAAAGATGAATATCTTGTATTCGTTACCGTTTTAGTGCCACGAAACTTGAAAAAGTAACTTTCTTCATTTGGTGAGCAATTTGATGGCATGGCAACATTTTTTTTTTTAAATTTAAGGAGCTAACAGCATGCTGATAGTAACAAATTGGAACCAGTTCCATCCCCGGATTCAGGGTCGGGGGGGGGACCATAATCCCTAGGCCCCCTCCCATACACAGTTCATCTCACAAGCATTGGTTCCATAGTCAGTTAATAAACCCAATAATATTAGCTAAACATAACCAATTTCTGTTCTTGAAATGCATTTTTTTTTATTTTTTATCTCAAACTATAAATTATTGGATCAGGAGTATTGATCCGTCAATGTTTGAGGGAGAGGCTTTGGGTCTTAATGCAATGTATGAAACCAGATCAATCCGTGTGCCTAAACCATTTAAGGTGAGAATGTTGGTTAGTTTTTGGTAGCTTATTATTCCCCAAATTTTGACACTAAAAATTAGGTTCGAGTCTTGTAACTTGACTGTTGAAGCATATGAAAAAAAATTATTAATGCATTGTAGGTTGGAACTCTACCAACAGGTGGTTCATACATCATCATGGAATATATCGAATTTGGTGCTTCTAGAGATCAAGTGAGAAGCAATTTCTTCTTTGCCCCCCCCCACCCTACTTTTTTTTTTCTCTCTCTCTGCTGGTTATGATTGTCCATTCAACCATGATGATTCACCCTTCCATAGTCTGCATTAGGGAGGAAGCTTGCAGAAATGCATAAAGCTGGGAAGTCCGGAAAGGGATTCGGTTTTGATGTTGATAATACAATTGGCAGGTATATGCTTTCGAGAACATGATAACATCAATGTTTCCTCACACAGAAGAACAGAAAGATAAACATTCACGAACTCACATCTTCAGTGCTCCATTCTCAAGGCACTTCTCGCTGATTTGCGAAAACTTTGAGCCAATCATAATTAACTTGAAGAAATAATTCTCATATGTGCCACTCGTTATGTATATTGTATGAGATTAGATTTATGCCAAATTACTGAGGATTCAAAAATGTATTTGATGCAGTACTCCACAAATAAACACATGGACATCTGACTGGATTGAATTTTATGGAGAGCATAGATTGGGTTACCAACTGAAGTTGGCCAGACAACAGTATGGTGATTCATTAATTTATGAAAAAGGTGACCCCTTGTTCACCTGAAGCTAAACAATATCTCTATATTCAGAGTCAATTGGATGACAGTTTCTGTTGTTCTCTAGCATCATGTATATGAAGCTTTTCACATCAACAACTTATGATACTATAATACATGAAGGTTTCTCTTCATTTCAAGCTCAACAATGCAATTTTCTATTTATCGATATAAACTAGTCCTTATCTATGTTAAAGATGAGTTTATTAGAAGAAATATGCTTTTTAAGTAGAAAAATGTTTCTTTGATATATTTTTTTTAATGCTGTGCTGTAACGATTAAAATTTCACATGATTATTCACTAATTGTATCCTCTTGAAAATTACATGGTATCAAAATTTAAATATATCATAGTAGCCTTAGAAAATATTTTAATGCGCTTGTATGCATAAAAAGAATGGCCTATTGGTGGCATTGTTGTTTTTGAAATGTTATCTTTGTTTTAAATTTTTTTATTATTGATCTGATATGTTTTTCATTATCTGAATTCGTATGTTTGAAAGGACAAAGACTCGTGAAGAATATGGGACCTCTCTTTAAAAATATTGTTATTGAGCCATGCTTGTTACATGGAGACTTGTGGAGTGGAAATATCACCTCTGACAAAAATGGCGAACCTGTTATACTTGACCCGGCCTGTTACTGTAAGTCCTTGTGGGTTGAATTTGCAATTCTTTTATGAATTCTGGATGTTGTTCAGAAACTCTTACGGTCTTACGTATTTACAGTTAGTAATGATATAAAGTTTACACAATAGTTCTGTTATATGAATAATTAATTGCAATTAGCATAAAAGCCTGCCAACATTTCAGTGTTCTGGGATTTGATGTGTGAGTGATTGGGGGAGGGAGGATATTGAGTACGATAATGAAAACATTCTGATGGTAGCTATCAACTGTGGCAAACTTACCTAGAAATTGAACTATTTGTTGTAGGTTATTTGGTCTGATTTACTATTCAGTTTTCACTATTTTTTCACTCTTTTGTTTCCTCTTTGAAGATGAATCATCCTTTGTAGTTTACATTGAAGTCATCGGCAGTTTAGGACCGGAATAATATGCAAAATCCTCATAACGGGCAATATTCCATCCAATGATTGTTTGTCTTCTTACTTCTGAACTAAAAATTGATAAGCCACATTCTTGTGTTTGTTCTTGGTAGCAGAATTACTTCATAGTCAATTCATATGAATCATTAGGTCACCTATGCAATCTAAAGTTTTTAAAGTATATACTAAGGATGAATCCGCCGTCTGACGGTGTTTACATTTTTTTTTTATCAAACTTTCTGGTTGCTTGATTTACATGAGATGAATTGAAGTACAATTCTCTTCTAACTGGCCATTATATTTGATGTTGAAAGACTCCTACTCTAGTATCTTTGTTAGCTTTCGCACAAAAAAGGTATTTTGTTGGAGTTAATATTTTTGCATTGAAAGTTGAAATTTGACATATGGGTGTCTATACGATGGGCGTTATTGGATCGTAAGTACATTATTCAGTCTAAATATTAGATCTTATGCATATAAAGCACGGAAGAAAATGTATTAAGCAGGCATTTCTTTCTTAATAAGCTTGTGTTGAATACTAGGTCTTTTATCTTATGCAGATGGACATAATGAGGCAGAGTTTGGAATGTCTTGGTGTGCTGGATTTGGAGGATCTTTTTACAATGCATACTTTGAGGTATCTTGAGTTACTACTCTTTACATGCACCTCTTGCATTGCCATGACTGCTGGAAATTCTTTTGCATTATTGTTATAATTATTTTAGTTTTAGAAAGTGAATAAATGGTATTCCAATAAAGCATTCGTAGATTGAATAAATGCCTACTCGTTAACCAAGAGATGACCGGGCCTATAGAATATAAAATCTTGGATGTCTTTAGTTGGTCCATGATCCAACCTACACACTTTCTGCAAAATTAGTATTCTAAGAGATTAATTTCTGCACGGAAAAATTCGAGGTTGGTCCATAAGTGGAAAAGAAATTGATTTCTTTGGGTGAGTGAATAAATTGAATCACGACATTATATTGGTTATGTTAGCTTGAAATTGATTGACCCCAGCATGATAGGTTTTAAATTGTCTTCATTTTGATCAAATCCTACATGCGAAAAGATCACGTTCATAAGAGTGACACGATCTCGCCAGAACAAGTCAAGAAAAGGAGGGATAGACCAAAATTAAGGCGATCTATTGTACATTCTATAGATGTAATCATATTCGACTTCAGTAGATCTAGCAATAAATTGAATCGAGTGGCGAAAAATGATTTATGTAACTGACTCTAAATTTATTAAAAACGAGGTTTAATTTCTTGTTGTAAAGAATTTTAGAACTCAAAATCGGCCATAGTTTTCTGAATAAACTAACCGATTAGTTCGGTTTGCCATCTGGAACC
Source organism: Fraxinus quadrangulata (assembly GCA_903798255.1). Classification (NCBI taxonomy): domain Eukaryota; kingdom Viridiplantae; phylum Streptophyta; class Magnoliopsida; order Lamiales; family Oleaceae; genus Fraxinus; species Fraxinus quadrangulata. The sequence continues at coordinate 68,364 of CAIGRB010026728.1, forward strand.
CCATATCCAAAGTTTCTCATGCACCAGGGCCTATCCAAAAAGAATATCTCCTATGAATTGCATTTTTTATCTTCACTTCTGATTCCTGGTTGCCCCTTATGTTTTTGTGTTCTTTTATCAGGTTATGCCCAAACAACCTGGTTTTGAGGAAAGGAGAGATCTTTATTTGCTGTACCACTACTTGAATCATTATAACTTGTTTGGTTCTGGTTACCGTTCATCGGCCATGTCCATAATTGATGACTATCTCCGGATGTTAAAAGCTTAGATTATAGCCAGGATTTGTTAATTTCTTGTACGATCAGCTCCTGAAAGCTTCTGTAAATGTTACTATCATGTGTGTATGTAAAGTTTCTATAATGTACCCTTTTCATTATTTATATTAATCTGATGCTCAAGTTTCAGAATACCATTGTTACAGATGATTTGCTATGGGATGATGGAGATTTTCCATCTTTCTCATCTCCTTGTATTTCTCTGTTTCAATACCTTTCTGAAACCTCGAATATGTTCAAAGCTCTCGAAATGATCCTCAAGATATGGGGAGAATATGCAAAACTCCGTTTCCATTGAGAATTAAATGGTGTTCTCTCATATTTCCACTGGATAATGTAACTCGAATATTACCGTGGAGACTCTTAAATAGAAATTAGACGTTCCATGATTTCAGAGTGCTTTGTTGTGCTAAGTCGCTGGCATATCCTAATTTCTTTAACCCAAGAATGAAGAATCAGATCGAGTTTCCAGTTAAAAACCTGTCTGAATTAATTTCTGATTGCGCAGAATATCAATCGCCAATTTTCCATTTTTGTGTTGTCTTTGGTACTATTATTTACTATTATAATGTTGGTGTAATTCGGTTTGATCAACGGATTCCTTATCGATGCCATCTCGGAGAGAATAGACCCCGCTGATACGTCAACATAATGGATGCAAATTCATATATGTTCAGAAGATTCGTCCTGTTTGGTATAAATTCTTTAAAATTTATTTTTTCCGATCAAAAGGCGAATGGGAGTACGAAGTACAAAATCTCACTGCAAACCCAACACAGATTATACATAAACATCCTCGAGGAGAATACCTCAATGTCCCCAAATCGAAGAATCTGAAGCTACCGGGTAAGTACCAACGAAACACACAGGAAGATAATGGAGATGGAGACAGAAATGGCGGCAGCATCAGGAGAAGATCTAGTAGCAGCACTAGAGCAAGCAACGCTAATGGCGAAACAACTTTCGACCACCACAAACCCTCATCAAATCCTCCAAATATACACCACTCTCCACTCTGCCCACCGCCACCTCTCACTTTTCCTCTCCGGCCACCACCCCGATCCACCAGCCTTACAACGGCCACCGGAAAACTCAGTACCCTCCGCCCTGGGTGGTGGCCGTGATGACAACGGTGACACTGGTGGTGACCCCATGCAAATGGGCTATGAAGATGCTGAACAGGATTCAAAGGCTACCGCCAGTGCTGCTGCTATTGATAAGGTTGAAGAGAAGATGAGGGAGTGTTTTATTCAAAACAAGAGGCCCAAGAGGCAACTTTCGCCTTCGGCAGAGCAGCGCCAGAGCAAGGACAATGGGGATGTGATGGGTGGCACTGTGGCTGCGAATCTTGATCCTCGTGGGACCAAGTTGAGATCTCTTGATCTTATTTATCAGTTTCATGGCTAAAATTTCACACTGGAAATAATACAAGGAAAGATTTACAGCAAAATGTTGTAAACTATAGCGTTGAACTATTGTATTGTACACAAATATTGTAATATACTTTATTTCAGTAACTTTCTTGGGAATTTATTTCGTAGTTTAGATCAACAAGCTCAACAACTCCATATTCATTAAAGAATTATCGAAAATAAAGTTTACAAGACAGAAGAATATTGAGCACAACATGACGTCCCTATAACATTTTGATAGCATTACATATGAATATACGATACATACAATCGGAACGTTGAAACCCATTCGTGGTTTCTGCATTTTACATAATGGGAAGCTCCATCCTGGTGAAGTGGTCATTATGTCTTCACTTCCATACTGGTGCAGCACAGGCCCACAGCCCAGCACCTTGTCATTGATGCTTATGGGAGGACTGTGTTAGAATCTACTGTACATTATCCAGAAAAGGTGTCTTCACAATCAGATTATGCAATTTTACAAAATCCTCGAGCGTAAGCTCCTCTGGTCTTGCCTGAATGGATAATATGAAAAACATCCGATGTATTGAGATATAGAGAGATAAATTGAACCATCAGACAGATGAATTGAGAACTGGCACTTACAGTAGGTGGAAGACCAACACTACAAAGAGCTGCTTCAATCTCAGGGGATGAGCATATATGCTGGAGAGATTTCCTCAACATCTTACGTTTCCCATTGAATGCAGAATTGACCTAAAACCAGATTGCAGATAAGTTGACAGAACGAAACAAATATAATCATATGCACGAAAAATTGTTTTGATTCAGAAGAATATGCCAAAAGGTAGCAAGGAAATTCTGTTTTCCATGTTTAGTTCGTGTTGGTGTAGACAAAAGAATTGGTAGTTCTCAAGTAATCAATACAAACTGTTTACAGAATTGGCATCAAAATGTGTCGATTAAGTGATATCAGCAAAAATATAATAGGTAAAAACCATTGAGAAGAAGCTTTTGATGGTGGACACTTGAGGATAATCTGTTATTTGCTTCAACTTGAACGCAACAACAGCTGCATCAACCTGACAAAGAGCAAAAAGTACCAGGTTGGTGTTCAGAAAACAAAATGAAAAATGGAAAGGGCCAGTTCAGCATTTGGTGACATCAAGCTCATAAACAAGGCTGAAGAGAAACACGATCACAATATATTGTAGCAAAATACAACAGTATAAACATGCATAAATTTTATGCAGTGTGCATCTGTGTTGGAACTTGGATGTAATGTAAAAATATAAATTGATAGCTTACTTTAGGTTGTGGGAAGAAATTTGTTCTTGGAACCTTAAATTTGTATTCAGGATCTGAAGAGTAAATGGCAAAGAAATGTTCCAGGTTATAAACAAAAATAAAATAAGAATCACAAAAGAACAAAGAATATAAACTAATAGTAAAAATGGGCTAGTCCTTGACACAAGAATTGCGCCTTGACTGACTTTTATGAGATAATTTCACAAAGGTCTTTGCACCAAGGTGGAATTGTAGGAGGAAAGCAAATTCAGGAGGGTACCTATCTTTGAAAGCAAAGTCCAAAATCAGTCAAGGCGCAATTCTCGAAAACAAATTTAGATTGTCATGGAATATATTTTTGAATGCGATTATAATATATAAAACCAAAGCACAAAATGGTTTATTGCCATGGTCAAGGTGCAATTATAATACATGACTAAATCATGAAGATAAAGCAAAACCTTGACACAAGTTTTGTAATATGAAATTACCCATTCTGCTAGATCTCATACTCGTGATTGCTATATCATACAGATCATTAATAGTATTAATTTATATAAGAGAGATTTCTATCTTCTCTAGCATCCACCATAATATTTCCCTAAAAGCCCTGCGTATGCTTCTTCTAAGTCGTTAAAAACCCTTTCCATCAGGGTTTGCAACTAACTATGAAACTATATAATAGTGTTAGGACTGAATATAAAAATAACACATAATTAGAAGCAAGGAAAGGGTCAACCGGAGAATGGAAAGAAGAGTACAGGGATGGGAAACAGAGAAGAATTGGCAATGAGAAAAACAGAGATGGCCCTGAGCATACGACTCTAGGCTGGCAGCTGGGTTTGTAGTTCATTACCTCTGTTTAACTCTCAGTTTACAGAAAATGTTCTTTTTTTCTTGGTTTCAAAAATTTCCTTGCTGGACATTTCCATCTTCTCTTGAAGATATGCACAAGGTTCTTGGGGCCAAGCCTCCAAAAAACAATTATTAGATACGTAAATTGTTAGCATCAAGAAGAGTTTGTTTCTTTCGTATGGGCCCCACTATCAACATATCATTTAATCAATTCTCTCTACATAATTGAGATGGCCGGTGCCTCTTGGTCAATTGGCCAAGATAAAATTTATTTTCGTCACCAACCCTTCATCATTCAGCATCATTACCATTTTCACAAATTAAATTTTGGAGACAAATTTTTTCCCAACATGTGATTAAGATTTGAATGATATATCTCTAAAATACTTCTTTTTAAGCTGAGTGTACATCTGTATCACCTGAATAGAAGTTGATGAAGATATTAATAGGTCGATACTCGGATGATTTTGATGAAGAATCCACAAAGCGCAAGGCTGCTTCGTCCTGAAAAATATTAAATCAGTATAAAGATAAGTTATCATCATGCCTGTCAAGAGCTGGATGAATGTGGTAAGTGCACTTATTTGAAGGTAAATTCGCCGCTGAAAAGAGAAGATCGCTGCATGAGATTATAACAAAATTACAAGTAATGGTACTTAGGTTCTAATACAATCAACTAAAGATCCATCAAATTTTTTTTCCCTTATATTCTTTTTGATAGGTAAAGGAGAGTTCAATGGATTTATAACTCAACCCCATCCCCATCACTAACAAAATATATTCCGGATCCATCAAGAAGCTAATCCTTTCTTTAGCATTATTTGAAAACAAAATTACCTTAAATATGAAACTAGCACCAGTTAAAAATAAATAAGTCATCATTTCTTTGTAAATTACACACTTGGGACACATAAGCCACCATACTCACCCGTGCCCTCCCTTTTGAGTGACTTCTATGTGATATCCCTGGCAATTAATTGATTTGTTTGGATGTCCATAACACAGCATATAGTTCTTATTATTTCATTGCACTATATCTCTAGATATTGGAATCCTGCTGCTATAAACTATTAACTAGAGATTGCAAACCTGAAGCAAAAGAACAATTTCCGAGAAAATATCACCCATGGGAAGTAGTAGTTTTATAACATCGGTACTTATGTTGAAAGGTAAATTGGAGACAACCTGCAAGAAATATACAATATCATCCACGATTTCTATTATGGAAACACTAAGCAAATTTTGGGAAGAAAGAACACATTTCATGCTGTTTGGATAGGAAGCACAGATACGATGTTTCATTATTTGTAATTGGATTTTAATTTAGGAAATGCATCACAGAAATTAGCATACTTCAACAGAAAATAACAAGAGAATCAGGAATCACAACCATACAACAAGTGGCATCATTGCAACCAATAGTTATTTAAATCTTCAACCAAAAATATTTGAATTTGGTATAATCAGAACTTAGTTGACTCGTGCTCTATCAAAATGAGTGTTCAGAAGGTACATTAGGTTGCAAAGGATGTTGAAACATTGCAAACCAGTAATTAATATAAAAATACCAATTTTCTTCAATGTCCATAAATGGCTAAAATAACATTTTTACTTGCCTAAATTACATAAGAGACTTTTAAAATGCTAATTTTGCCAGAGCCTTTAATTGAGTACAGATGGTGGAGTAGCACAACCCTCAGATTCTTCCTATAATTATCAATTTCAAGAGTCATTTTTCCCATACAAGTATAAAGGAGTTAATGCTCAGTAAAATTGTGGCAGAATTTAAATGTGTGATTGTGAAGAAGGTACTATAGCCACCTCCTATTCTCCGAACTTTGACTACTGTATAATATCAAACTTAATTCAATGATAAATGACTAACATACAAGTGGACATTCATAATTCACCTTTGCATAGGGTGTATTTCCGTCTGTTGGGATTTTACTTGCCAACATTGAGGACGTATGAGAGCGTATATGACTTTTTATAAAATCCTCTTCCAGAACCTACAATGTAGAATTGAGAAAATCACACCACTTTAATTTTCCATGTGGCAGCACTGAACCTGAATAACAGGTTGTTAATACATTTGTCTCCAACATGCGCCCTTATGTGTTGAATATATAAAAAGCAAACACCAACTACTGGGATCAATGTTGACATGGAAATAGGAGGGGGTGTTGGGATGGAACATTTATAAACGAGGAATTCCTCTAACAAATAATATATTTGGATTTATACTTCTGCTGGAGATAAAAACGATTTATGGAGAAATTTTGTACATCAAGGCACATACAGCATAGGTAGGTATTGTTCATACTCCCCAAGCAGATATTTATCCACGATAGAGCATGAACGTTGATTTTTTTCTGAATAGCAAAGGGAAAGCAGCACATATAAAACTACAATTAGAGGTAGCACTTTTATGAATTTGTTGTTTGTGACTGGAAAAGTTTATTTGATCCTGTGGAGATACAACGTATTATTTATTTTTTATTGAAAATCTATCTATATTTAGGTAGGAGTTTTAGGATCTTAACCAACTATTGAATGGGGTGGGGGTTGGCACCATCCCTTACCCTGTAGATTTATAAGCAAAATGAAGTGCAAAGAGCGAGGACATATTGCTTAACCTCCGAGTATTACAATAAAGGAACTAATGAAAATATTAAACTAGGGACTACTACTCACCTTACAAGCAAATACCATCAACAGATTCACAAACAACATAAGCTAACATTACTAATCTAATAATGAAAGATTAAAACGCACCCTCGCACACACATACAAAAAATCACACACTCATATTTCTTCCTTATATTCAATGAGCATATGCAATATTTCTTCCCTTCAAGATAAATGTTCAAATTCTTATTAGGTTATGCCTCATATGGATGATTAAGTTTATATCTCAAGCAAAAACTTCGAAAAAATAAAACACGCACTCTCAGAGAGAGAGAAGAAATATACTTTACAAACAATAATTTTACCTCCACCCTGTCTAATCCAGCAAACCGTTCTCGCACAATTGATGCCATGTACGGATCCTAAAAATCATACACCAAAAATATAAATCAAGTTATAAGAGAGAGAATCATAAATGAAAGAAAATTCGCAATAATCCAATAAAGAAACAAAAGCATTGTCATTTCAACAATTTGGATGCTTCTTGCAAGTAGCCGTGGGTGAACATATTGATTTCTAATATGGTACGATTCATTTAATTCACACCTACATAAATATGTCCAACCGAGTTCTCGAGTTGCTTTGGTTACAATGACTCAAATATGACACTATAAGTTTTACAATCTCCATTTCTTTTTAAATACTCAATGGATGATGGATCACAGACACCCTTTTCAAATTGACACCAAATTGAAGTTAAAGATTACGTTAAAGAACTCAAAATCAGACCTTTTCAATTGCAAGAACAGTTGCACCAGCATTCACAAGTGCATTAGTCAAAGAGCCAGTTCCTGGCCCAATTTCAAGCACTACATCCCCTTCTTTAACATTGGCGGCCATTGTTAGCTCTTCATTTATCGAGGCGTTCAACATATAATGCTAAACAACCAAAAAAATAAATTTAAAAAACTCATTTTAATGATAACTATAATATTGGTAAGAACCCATTTGAAAAAAAAACAATTCAGAGAAAATATCTTCACCTGGCCGAGGGATTTCCGTGGGAAGCGGCCCTTGGAGTTAAGGGCTTCTAGTGTGGAGTGGTAATCATCTTCTTGTCTTTTGAATTTGGTATTTGACGTTGTACTCGCTAGTATGCGTCGGAATGTTTTGGAGATTTTGCTGCGGCTGGTGGCGGTTCTCGAGGCGAAGGAGGAGGCCGTGACGCGGCTATTCGGCGTAGGTGGGGGTTGTGAAGTTTCGGGATAGGGAAAGGAAAAGGTTGTCGGAAGAGATTGTAAGAGACAAGGCATTGCAGTTTGTCGAAGATTTGGTTCACAGCCAGTTGAAACTGAAGTGGTTACTTTCTTCTTCTTTTTTTTTTCCCTGTTCTTTTATTTTTATCCATTTTTAATTTCAAAAAGATTCCTTTTAATTTTGACAAAGAACTCAATACTCAGACAATGATTTCTACGTCAACTTTTTCTCTCAACAAAATTCACTCAAAAGCACGAGGATATTTAGACCGTCTCACCTAAAAATGAGAGGATTTGACATTATTTCCTACCTTAATATATTGATAGAAAACATTGTTACGTAGAGGAGACATGTCACCCTATCTCTGAACAAAAAATACAAATGAAATTAAAGAATGCATTTTTACAAAATTAAAGAATGCATTTTTACGATGCCTGCTTTACTCTTTGAGCGCTACATATTCCATTTATCTAGTTGTAACATACCTATAGTTTCTCTTGGGACTCTGAATTCGCAATGCTAGATATCTTGATTCTTCTCTCTTTGTGTATCCTGTCTCCGGTAGCAAATCAGCCACAGCATTTCCCTCCATCCAAGTATGCGAAAAGATTACCTGCAATTTTTTTGCCAGAAGGTTAGTTCAATATTGTGCATGAACTGAATGGACACCAAGGGGAGTCTTTTTTTTCACTTACTTTGCTACCTTGCCATCTCCTTGTTAGTTGCAGATTCCGAGTCCCTGATTTTACCTTCAAATACTGAGCGTCATCCATTGAATTCATGGAGCGCTGATAGAACATGGCCCTTTTTCTATTAACACTCTTCCTTCTGCAGATAGGTTGGATGAGCTCTTATAGCCATCAGTATATAATTTTATGGTTTCAAGATCTGGTTTCTCGCAGAAAAAAATGGTTTTCCTAGCAGAAAACAAATCAGAATTACCTCCCTCTCTAAATTAGCCGACGATGACTTCATTCAAGTATACCACAAGATAAGTAGAGGAATAACGAATGTGTTTTAAATTTTCATATTCTCTGTACATTAAACTGAAATTACATGTGACAATGAGTCGGAAGAAAAAAATTCATTGACAATTATATACTAATGTTATTCCTTATGCAACTATGAACTCTACACCTATACATCATGCTGAAGTATTGTCAAAACTTGGGGGGTGCGAGTGGTTGACTTTTATTACATCATTCATTCATCATTTTCAAAAAGTTGCCCAAAATCCAAGTTGTCCAAATTAACTTGAAGTAATGTATTGTCCATCTTCCCTTTATTGACAAAATCATCCATTTGTTGAGGCGTTTGTGGTAATTGTGGAGTCCATACTTCATTCCAATCCATTTCTGGATCAAAGAGAAGTGCTGAAGGGCACTGATCAGCACTTTCATTCTTGAAATTTTCTAAGAATTGCATAGGAGGTTGCTGCTGCAAGATGCTATTTCGGGGTGTTGAATTACATTGGACATCATCTTTATTTGCTGGACTTGGCAATTGAGATGAGTATTGTACGACTGGATTTTCATTTGTAGGTCTTGAAACTGGTTCCGTATCTTGTTGTTGAATGTCGTTTGGAGACTTTTCTAAGAAAGACGACTCTTGGGAAATGCAATCGAACAATGCTGACGCGTTTTGATCTGGAGTGGTGTTCAGTTGGATATGACTCGTGAATGTTGTCATCTGAGAAGGCTGCTGGGAATTGGAATCGATCATCGGTGAAGAGTACTGATTTAGTATCATGTCCTGATTCATTCTTGAATGGAATACTTTACGAGGGCCAAACTCGATTGACTTTCCATTGTTTGCCAATCTCAATCCAGCAAAAGCGTAAATATTCTTAGTTTGATTGAGTAGTGTGAAGTCTTGTTGTCTGGGAATGTACATCTGTTTCCAATGTTTTAAGCTATTTTGATTTCTGAATCCCAAACTTCCAAGACCTGGAAGAGGTATCTCTTGTAAATTTAGGTAAGGAGTGTCCATCTGATTGTTTGCTGAAAATAACTGCAATTGACTCGGGTTCAACAGTGAAGGACCTTTTTGGCAAGATATTGTGTAACCCTGTTCAGCCAAAAAAGGATTCCTTTGCAAGGGGTTGAGTCTTAAAATCGAACCCAGAGGCGTAGAACTTGTGTCATGTTTATCTCGTTTTCTGCTATGACGATGTTTCTGTAAAAAGATTTAGTAATTATCTCTGTTTTTATTAACATGACCCTCATTCCAAATTTAAACTTAAAAGATTTTATCTATAATGGATATTCCATGCAATCAGTAAAATGAGATGAAGAACAAACCTGCAAATGACTAGCAACATTTTCTCTAGTTAACCCTGGATGGTCCATAAGTTCAACTATTTTCGTTGGTACTGCTTCTGAGAAAGAAACAAGAAAACGTCAAATTGTAGGGATGAATTGTTAATATGGAAAGAATAAGAAAACTAGAACAAGAAAAAAAGTTAAAATCTTACTTTCGCCTAATTTATCGAGGGCTTTCATGAATTTAGCATGCAATTCTGTGGTCCACACCATCCTTGGTTTCTTTTTTGTGGAATAATCATCTTTTCCACATTGAGTTTGTTCGTTTGTATTTCTATCTTCTTCTCTTTCATGAACTCGTAACGATTTACAAATTGATGGTGAATTAGTCTCTTGAAACGATATGGATCTCTCTTGAGACGACATGGATTTCTCTTGAGAATTTGCTCGTAGATTATTAGCTTCCACCTTTTTGGCCTTCACCTTCCGAAATGCACATTGCCAAAGGTGATTTAATTTATCCCGGTTAAACGAATTCACAACATTTGCTTTAACGATATGTTCTTGACCTTTAGACGCTATCTTCGTATTGTCTGGATACATTACTACAACAAAATTGAAATTCTGCGTGTTAGACATTTTCCAAGTAATAGGAAGTAGACAACAGAATGTTGTACTTACAAATTGTGGGAATATTGAATTGCTCGTTTATACATCGGATAATCTCATGTCCACGCGATTCTAACCTATGAACATTTGTTAAAACAAGTTTGAATCTGTCCTTTCTCTACTCTATCTTCTTTAAAACCTCAAAAGCAACTCCGGTATGCATTACTAAGAAAACATGGTATAACATTAAGTTCGTGCTCGTAAAATGTCACATAACTTTGATCGGAATAATGAACAGAAGACATACCTTTGTAAGTAGCGTGAGATTGGATCATTTTAGCCACAATAGCACAGCATGTACGATCATCATCCACAATAAGAATGCAAATTTCTTTGTTTCCCATAGATTGACTATATTTTCCTTCTGAGGTAACTTCCATGGGGTCCATTCTTGAAAATTAATGACAAATGTTAAGAAGATATTTTATAATCTGAGATTTTTTTAGACATACCTCTAAGAATTGCTCTTAATAGCATGCAAGTACCAAATATTCTTGGAATGAAAGTTGCAAAAAAATTAAACGCTAATAAAAGCAAGTGCACGGCACGATATATTAATGCAAAATTGTAAATAAATGATGTGTATCTATGCATATCAATATCATTGAATATCTAAATAATAAAAGAGTATATATAGAGATATAAATCTGGTTGCGTACCGACATGACTTGAATTTGAGGTGTCCCGTGCTAGAGCCAGACTAACCACAATCAATCCAAAACATTCAACTCCCACATAAGGTTCTTGATTGAAATCAAGCACAAAATTACCGTTTTATCCCCACGATTATTTCTTTCTTATTAGTTGCATTTCATTTTAATGGAAAATAATGTCTATAATTCGATCGCAATTACTATAATTCATCAAACACTTTACCAAATTACTAATCATCCAAGTATTGGAAAATGCCTAAAGGTGTGAATAAACATTTGTTCAAAATTTTGTAATCTTATAATCTCACTCTCTAATTTCTCATAAACCAATTAATGGAACTAGGTACATACAAGCATAATGGTAGTAATTGAATTATCATATTAAGGTCTTCACATTTGAAGATTGGCCGGTCCTTAGTATGGTGATTTAGAGGACACCGCTATATTTTACATGTACCTTGTTGTATGAATCAATAATGCGATCAACACTTTGGTAATTGAGAAGTCATGCTTGTGACTAAATATATAACTAGTGAACGGTTTTTATTTTTGTTTTGGTGCAATATTTTCGATTCAATATTACATTGATTGGCACTAAATGTCTTAATTAATTTATGGTCTTTTTGCATTTTGATATTATTTTTAATAAGGTCAAAAAATTAATACAACGTAAACAACAAATAAAATATATGAAAATAATTTAATTTCTCCATACAAATTCTTTCCACACAAAAATTTATTTGTAGGAAAATCAAGTTTTAACTCAACACAATTAGTAGAGAAGCAAAATCGTTTCTTGGTCCAAATGTAATTACTTCAGCAGATGAATGATTTTGTCGGGGAAAATCTTACTTGACATATTGTATTCGTCTCCAAAGAATTCGGAAGGAAAAAATTTAGCCCACAAATTTTAAAATTTTGTCATCTTTTACTTTTTCTCTCGATGTTTGCTCCACAAATTTGACTACAATTTTTTTTTTTTTTTTTTTTTGTGCAAAAGGTTTTTCCCACGAATGAGAACTTTTCCCTACGGAAATATTTTATATTCTTGTAGCGACTCTCAAATGAGCTGCTTTTAACCATTCTTTGATACTAATGGATTTAACACCTTAGTAATTTAATGATACGTTTAATGCATTATTGTATTTGTGATTGCATCGTTCAATTAAAGAAAATATGAGAAATGAGGAAGTAATTATTGGAAGGATTTTATTTTATGCCTGGTTCTATTATAAACATTTTAGGGGTACAAATTTGCATAAATACACCCAAATATGATCTGTTTAGATTAAGAATAATGTTATTTATTATTATGATGATGAAATATCGATGATGTGACAATTTATGTGCAATAATGAGAATATACATTTTAATTTTCATGAGAGAGGGGGATGAGAGAGCAAAAAATGTGAGGAATAATGAGTTATCAAATCATGATGATGATAAATAACATTATTCTTATATTAATATACATAAATAAACCCGCACAAGTATCTTGAATTAATTATGCCGCACATTTTCTTTTATTAGCAAATGAATTTTATTGACAATACAACAAAACCAAGTCCATGGTTCCATTCATGAGTTTTTGGTTCAATCAACATGTCATTATTAGACGTAAATGTAAATAAAAAAATTTCAAAATAAAAATGTATGATATAGTCTAAGTTCATAAGTTAAGGCTCATCATATTAGTTTAAATAGTAATGTTATTTATCACCACTGATGTTAAGTATCAGTCTATGCAGTAATTATATGATATTAAATAATAGATTCATTTAAATGTAAAGTCAAATAACTCTTTTAATTCATTCAACTTATAAAGTGTAGTCGCATAAACTGGTGCTAGATAATATTATTCAAATAAAAAATGTGTTGATAAGAATGATAATTGTATGGTACAAAAACACATAAATTAACTTTTTAAGAATGCATTAATATTTTGTTGTCATGACAATTAATTGGAAAAAGAAAATACCTTGGAAGATGGAAAATTTATGAGAACAAAAAAAATAGATCTAATGTCACATTCATTAAACTAAGATTTTTAATGCATATATAGAATGTCCTATTACTTCGATGGCCATAAAATCGAATGAAAAGTAAATTACAAGTTAAGCTTCTAACTATCAGACCAACGGCCTTTTTTCCTCTGCCTCTTCACTTCCAATTTGATACCTGTTGTCTTCACTCTGAGCTTCCTTTTCAACCATGGGAGGAGGAGGAGGAGGAGGTGGAGTAGTCGATCTCTTCTTGGTGGACTTATTATCTGGCAACATCTTCAATATGATCCCCATAGATATCAACAGAAGTCCACTCCCATGTTGTTCAGTTAACGGCTTTGTGAATATCAGATACGACAGCAATAGAGTAACTGCTTTCCTAGCCGTCGTCACCTGTTTATAAAGTTTGATGTAAAACAAGAGAAAATTCGAATTTAACCCGGATGTCCAAAATTCATGATACTTTTGGTACGCAGTATTGGACATAAGTGGCCAGAAAAATATTGTCTACTGTTGTCAAGTCCACTTTTTCAAACATGCCTCAACATTGTTGTGATAGGCAAGGGCATATGGTAAAGTCCAATTGAAATCATCAAGCATAAAATGTAAGATTTTCAAGGAAGATACAGGACTGATACCAATATCGTTAACTAGAGAGAATGTATCCAAGAAACGATAACATAAACATAACATTCTAAATTCAATTTACATCGTGGCCTCTATAATTCACCAATAGTTGTTGAATCTGATTATTGTGTTACATATGAGGCAGAAATTAGTGAATTGTGGGCTCGGAACATACCATTGCGGTCGTGGCAGCACCAAATAGGGCGATTAGGGAAAGAACAGACACTTGTCCTATAAAGGTTGCCATGGCTTCAAATACCAGAACTCCATAAACATAAGGATGCTGCATAAGCAAGAGAGTCTAACTTAGTACTAGATTACAATGTAAAATGGATGAAATTTGGAATTTACCTGAGAGCATGAACTCCATGCCTTAAATAGTTCTCCTGTGAAAAGCATTGGTGGGATCAAAAGGGGCATGCCAACAAGGGTAGAGCAAAAAAGCATTTCTGTCTGTCAAAAGATTGAACAAATGTGACAACGGAAGAATTTCTAATCATAAATTCCTTATGACTAACTTCTTTCACACCAAGAATCAAATCACATGCATCACCTGCGTTGTTGCAGGATTCATGGTAAAGATAGCTTCTTGCAAGTTCCCCAAAAAGGCATCCATAATCAACGCGCCAGATACCATCAGGACACCAATCACACTGAAATTCGGCGAAGTATGAGCATCTGCTAAGGTGAAAAGGATCAAACCCACCACCAAAAGCACAGCAGATATGTATTCATGAGGTGGATATTTTCGTTTCAAACCAGGAATGAAGGCTCCCATTACCATCACTGGCAAAACCTGTATACAATCACAAAAGATAATTAACTCGGATATAATTGAAAAACGAATCTTTTCATCACAAGCAAGCAATTCAAGTAAAAATACAATGTTCTATAAATCATAAGTGCATCTTTTGATCTTTGGTATGCAACACTAAACTGGAAAGGGAAGGGCACTGTAATGCACAAGATTTTTTACAAGTGTGTTTTACCCACGATTTTTACTGTAATGCACAAGATTTTTTACAAGTGTGTTTTACCCACGATTTTTATTCCATTTTTAACTTGATTATGAGCTAGATCTTATAAGTTTTGAACCTTTTTTAATATGTTTTTTAGTGTTGTTTTGTAGGAATTGTGAGATGATGCAAGTCATGGAGAGAAATGAGAAAACAAGGTTATTAGCATGAATCGAAGATAAAAGAGGAACGAAATGAGCAAAAGAGTAAAACCACATCAAGGGAAGCAAGAGTGGAGCCCAGGCGCCACAAACGGATAGTGGCAAAAGTGTGGTGCCATGGCGCCACTAAAGAAAGTGACGCGACACTGCGGCATCGCCTATAGACGATAGAAGATTCGTTTTTTGGCCCAATTTTGAACCCACCAGAAACCCTACATTTACACAAACGTGAGGAGGAGTATAAATACAAATTATTGACATTTGAGGGGGTTCCACACATGGAGAGAAAAAAAAAATACAATTAGGGATTGAAGAGCATAATTCAAGAGAGAAAAATATCAAAAAACTCAAGGCTAGAAGTATTGATCGGGAGAGCAAGAAGATCTTGGTACAAGATTAATTTCTCTTTCTACACCTTTATTCACAGCCCGGTGATATATTCAATAACTTCTTGTTTTTCATGTTGCATTATGAGTAGCTAAATTTTATGTTAAGGCAAACAATATAATTTACTGGGACCATTTATTTCTTTTATTCAAGATTCTTGTTATTTTATCATATATGTGTTGATTTTATTATGAGTTTAATTAATACATTGAATTACTTGATTACTAATTTGAAAATTTTGTGATTCTTTTACGAATCGAGAGGTGAATTTGAGATTTAGACTATATAGTAAAATATGGTAAATTAGCAAAACGTGTAAAGATACATATACTAATTATTATGATCATTATATGAATTCATAGAATTAATATTTCGTTTAGCTAATGTTGATTCACATAGGATATGAAATTGAATTAATTAAATATGCTCAATGAGATTTCGAGATGGGTAAATTGAATATAATAGAAGAATTCGATTAACACTACATTAGACTCTTGAATTAAGACTTAAATGTGATCAGTATGTGAAATTGTTATGCCCTAATATTCGTTCATTATTTGAATTCTAAATTGATCGTCATTTGCATTTTGATTAATTTCAAGTGTTTAAACAAAAATAAATAAAAATCACAACTTATAATTCTTTGTTTGCTTTAATCAAATAGGAGTTAGAAAAAATTAGATTAAGTCCTAAAGTATAATATTCGTGGGAACAATAATTTGGACTTAAAGGTTCACTATATTAGTTGTTACGATATCATACACTTGGGATATTATAAAAAAACGTAACAATACTCGTATGAATGACAAACCATATTCCTAATAGATAACCATAAAATAATTCCAATAATACATAGGACAATACAAATCCTCTTCTACCTAAGCCCCTATTTGATGAAGCTAAAAATTAGATTTTTGATTTTAATAAAAGTTAATGAAATGTACGATCGGTTGAAAAGTTTATAAAAGTTATGATTCGATATAATGAATTATTAAAATTAATTGTTAACTTTAATTTAAATTTTTATCAAAACTTTTAGATACCTATGCGGCCCTTATAGCATTTCACATATAGATATCATACTCGCCCATTGATTTGCCATCAACAAAGAGTTCCAGATTTTGATTCCAAGTTTGGGTAGGAGTAGAATTCTCTTCCTCTTGAAATTTTCATCCCACCCAAATTCTTTTTCTTAATCGAAAACTTCCTATCAAGAATAAATTAGAACATTTCTCTCTTATATTAACATGGTGAGTGTGACAAATTTTATTGTGTAACGCTTCTTTCATATTTTTGCAAGAATATCATAATTGAGAAATTTTTGTTATTTATACTTGCTGTTAATTTCCATNAGTAGCTAAATTTCATATTAGGGCGAACAATTTAATCTACTTGGGACCCTTTGTTTCTTTTATTCAATTTTTATTTTATTTTATCATACATGTGTTAATTTTGTTATGAGTTTAATGCGTTAAACTACTTGACATTAATTTGATAATTTTGTGAATCTTTTACGAATCGATAGATGAGTTTGAGATTTAGACCATATAGTAAAATTCGATAAATTAATATAACGTGTAGAGATACCTATACTAATTATTGCGATCATTATATGAATTCTTAGAACCAATATTTCGTTTAATTAAAGTTGATTCACATAGAGATATGGAATTTGATTAGTTAAACGGACTTAATGAGAACTCGAAATGGTAATTTGAATATAATAGAAGAATTCGATCGAATACTACATTAGATTTTTTAATATTAAATTAAGAATTAAAGGTAATCAGTAGATAAAATTGTTATGTCCTAATATCCGTTCATTATTTAAATTCTAAATCGATCTTAATGTGCATCCACTTAATTTCAATTAGTTAGATTAGAAATCACGACTCTTTATTTGTTTTCGTCATATAGTAGTTAAACATAGTAAATTAAATATTAAAGTTTAGTTCTCGTGGGAACGATAATCCGGACTCAAATGTCCACTATATTACTTATTACGATATCATACACTTACGATATAAAAAACGCAACAATTTTAACTTAATTTTCTTTTTAATATTGTTCAGTACCATCAAATCATTCATACCGAGCATACCATATGATTTATTATCCTATAAAGTTTCATCTTAATAATGTTAAAAACTTACTCCGTCCTGCATGAGCTGGTCATATACGAAGGAAATATTAATCAACTCATAGTAACATTTTAACTGCAGCTAGAATTTCAAGGACATCATCCAAATATAAGCAGATTCAGAGCTTATGCAAACCCATTTATCTTGCAACATGATTAAAGAAAGCCAAAGGATTTCTTTCACCTTGGTGGATTTGAACATGAGCTGTGCCGGATAGTTGAGAAAAGCCAGAGAGCCTTTGGTAAGTCCATTTGAACCCATGAGCACAGCAGAGAGCTTCAAATAAGTCTTCCATGGGTTCACCATTTGCTTTGGAGTGAAGCCTTGCAAGTAAATCAAGAATATATACACCCATCCTTGAACGAACGTGAAGTACCATCCATAGCTACAAGAAGTAAACCAACGAAAGATTCGATCAGATAAAAATTATAAAACTCATGATGTCCTGTAAGATTAAATTCCATTTCCGAAAAAACAAGATTGCAGTTTGTAACCTCACCTGAATTGGAGCCTGTTGTACACATATTCCTGAATTTTGAGCAAAATAAGTCAAAACACAGATCCACATAAGATAGAAAATGCAGCAGAATTTTGTTAGAATTGCTTTGCAAAGGAAATAATTTCTCAAAGCCCAAAATGCTAATTCCATTAGCAAAAGAAAATTAACAATTATTAGCAGTTAATAAGGTAAACATCAAAATGACCAAATTTATCAGCATTAACAAATCTGTATAAATTCACAATACCAATTACTAAATTGAATCAAATTTTACAATTTACTACAGTTAATATACCCAATGCAAATTGAAATCTTCGCACCCAGAACTCATAGACATGCAAACAGAACTATTTTTACCCAAATGAAAGACAAAATTCGATAGCCGCCTTCAATTATTTTTCCACCAAAACAAGTCTTTTTCCCTCCATTTTCCAATGAATCTTTTCAATTTTTGAACATCAAACAAATGTCACGCACTAAATCACCATCAAAGAAAATCATTTTTTTCTTGAATTCTCGAATTCATATACCTCACAGATGCCATTGACAAGATAACCAAAGAAGAACCCAGAAGAGCAAATGAGGAATTGTTTCCATCTGGGCCTCTCAGAGAGAGAAATCCCAAACAGAGTCCGTGCTTGCCCTTCATTCTTCATCTTCTTACTATTTATTTATTTTTTCACTTCGCCGCTAGTTTTGTTGTGAAAAAACTGTGTATTGGTATAGCTCTTCAACGCCACAAAAATGTGTGTGCATTTCATTCAAGATTTTCTGGTGATTTCAATGCTTTGCATGTTGACTCTGGGGGTGAAGAGTACATTCACAGAGAAAAATGAGAGAGAGAAGAATTTAAAGGAAATTTTATCCGTTTCATTACAAGAATCAATTCAAGAATTAAAATTTGATAGTTGCAATAATCAAATTACTAATTACAGAAATCAAATGTTTGACCAGAATATCAAACTATTTTAGTCACTGTCTACAGAAGTCAAAATGTAATTCCAAAGTTGGCCAAATTTGGGAAGTATTTCATGTACCCAACCAAGCATTCGTCATTGGTCTTGCGGTGGAGGCTGGTAGGGACCGGTCTTGCGGTGGAGGCTGGTAATATAAAAAACTGTATGAAGGGTGACATCTTGACTATATTCAACCTGCTAATTATTAGGGGCAAAGTTTATTTAGTAAAAGTCAAATTTGATTAATAACTACAGTTAATTATGGAGAACTTAGCAAATAAATAAAAATATTGGAAGAAAAAAGTCAGAAATAGATCCCAACTTCCTCTACATGGACTGCTATTTGCCTATATTCCATTTTCCAGAGGAATTTAATATAGGACAGTAATTGTACTATTTTTTATTATATATATACACATAGAAGTTAACTAAAACAATACAGTATATTTAGGAAGTTAGAGCATCTTCAAGATTCTCTCTATTTTTAAGGAACATTTCAATCATAATGGAGAGGACCTCAATAAATTTTTTAGGATAAAATTTGTGAATTTTTTTTTTTGAGAATGTATAATTAAAAGTAGGGAAAATACTTAAGTACATGTTTTAAATTTTGTTGAGAGAATATATGATTGAAAATGAGTTTATGAAAAATAAGTTTTAAAAAATCTTAATTAATTAAATGTAAATACATAATACAAGTACACAAATATTTATACTTAAATATACATGCTCATGTTCTAATGCTATACATGAATCATGATTATGTTCTAATGCTATGCCAATACATAATACAAGTACAATTATATTTATACTTAAATTATATTCTAATGCTTGGCAAATACATAATACAAGTAGAATTATATTTATATCTATATTTATATTTAACACTATCGTTAACATATATGATAAGTATGACTATTGAAAACTTGCATTAGAAGTTTGACTTTTGGACCTATGCATGTTGCTTAAGGTTTGTTTACTTTAAGCCCCAATTTTTAAACAAATAAATATGATAATAGTAATTTTATGGAGAATGTATGATTAAAAAATAGGAAAAATTTTAAATTTATATGTAAAACTATGTTATTGACAAAATGTATAGATGCAAATAAGTTTGAAGAAAAATAAAGGGATAATTGCAATAGTGTTCCCAAGCCTTAGAGTTTTTGGCAAATTTTACTGTAATCTCCACTTTGTACTACCCACAATTTCAAATCTTTCAAAAATTAGTACATGAGGGTTCCAAATGAATGATTTATATTAGTTTGATCATTAATTGACCCAATAAAATTGACTTTGACCAAATCTAAACCATTTTTTAAAGGATAAAATAGTAATTTTGAATTAAAAATAAAAAATAAAAACCAAATCACTATTCATCTTCTTCTTCTTCCCAAACCCCCACCCCCACCCCAACTCCGGGGTACTTTTAAGTTTGAGCAAGTCAAACTTGCCATTTTTCACTTTGACCAAAAAAAATCTGACATTCACCACAATGATCTAAATATGCGTAAAAGATAAAACTACCCTTAAAATGCTATACAATTGCAACATGATATTATTTAAAAGACAATAATACCATTCTCAAGTTATGAAGAATCCAATCAAAACCAAATCACTTTCTTTTATCTGTTTACTCCAACATAAATAAAACCGGTTTATTTTTATATCTGCTTCAAACTTGAAAATAGATAAATTTATCAAACATTCAACAAAAAAATATTATTCACGGCCATCAGTGGAATCGGTAAATATATTTACATATTTTAAAATTCGTTTCGGTTAAATTAGTACATTATTTTAATCTCTAAATCTTATTTCAACATATGTATATGAAAATTTTACGATCTTAAATGGATCTATAATCCTTTTTACCAAAAGAGAGAAAAAAATTCATCTGATCATTTAAAAACGGTAAACCCAAAAGGCCGGTCGTCTGGGCCATCTGGATCCATTCGGCACGAACGTCGGGGCTGGACAACCCGATCGCTCGAATGTTTGGGCCGACCCTAGATGAGTTTTTTCTACTAGACCCTTATTTATTAGTGTAATTATTTTCTGATATTAAAATTCATAATGTAGATATAAAATCAGCATTTGTGTTCCAATTTGTTACTTGGGTGAATTTCGAACGAATAAAGTGGTCATTGGGAATGGAAATGGAAGATTGAAGGAAATGAGGTTGATGCAATTTTGATAACAAGGAATACATCGTTTACGGAAATGTACCACGAAATAAAAAACATGCTTAACATCGATTCCTCTCAGTACGATATGGAATTGAGATTTTTATTTCGCAAGCATTCAACCATTCCGATTTCACCTATGAAAGTTACTTCTGAAGTGCAAATGAAGCATTTAATTCAATTGAACCAAGGCCGAAAGTTGACTCCTCTTTGCATAACTTTATCGAAAAATAATGTCCCCGATGGCGAACACGAAGTTTTCAATGGAGAGGATCATAATGTAAATGATTTTTGTGATACAGTTGTGATTGCTCGTGAAAACGATGTGGTTATTCCTGAGACGGTTGTTACTCACCACGATTTCGATGAACATACAAAATGTTTTGTAAAATACATATAATAGTTTCAAAACTCACCTCGATCTTCGGTTGGGTCGTAGGCCAGATCTATCATCGGTTTTAGGCACGAGTGTTTCCTCTCATTTCTCCCTTCCAAATCACGTGAGGATAACAATGCTTTTTTCATTGTTTTTAAATGTTTATTAATTTACCTTTTTTAAAAAATATGGTCAAAAGCTATTGTGGAACCAGTCATCTTCCACTATTTCTTCTCCTAACTCCTCCTAAACCCAAAACCAGTTGGTCCCATTTTACCCTTCCCTGCCACCGCCACCCTCCACCAACTATTCTGTTATTCTCGCCAACATTTCCGACCTAATTCTTCCCTCCTCTTCCTCACACTCCAACAAACCCATGTTTCATATTACTTGGTCCAAGTCAATTCTGCTTTTACTGAAAAAAATGAAGCTTTTTGTTTCTCCCTCATCCCCTACCTTCATCTATCGACCAAAGCCACTACCATTCCCCTGCCTTCAACCCCTGCCCAAAACCATCAAACAAAACCAGCACCATTCGCTCACCTTGCATCAATCGCCTAACAATCAAATTCCCCATCAATAAACCTCAAACCCCCATCAACATCATCAAAATGGAAGTCGAAACTTTGAGCAAAATGGAAATAGCTTTGGCTAGTAGTAGCCACCATGATTTCACAGCAACAAAATGGTAGAAAGTTTGAGATTAAATAGAAAACAAAGAAATAATGATAGAACAAGTGAAATTGCCTCATCTTTTGCCATTATTGTGTTAAAATTGGAATTGAAAAGTTGCAATTTTCCCTTACTCGTGTCGAATTACTAACCACCACTCGGGTATGTTGAAGTCCCTTCCATGGTTTTACTTAGGGTTGTTGGTTGGTTTGGGTGAGGGGAGTTGTGGTGGTGTTGTAGGTCGATGGTGGCGGTATGTGTAAGGGTACAATTTTCTGGTTTTGATTTGGTTTGGTGGGGTGGGTGGGGTGGGGTGGGGGTGGGCATAGTGAAGACAATGGGTTTATATGTGTTTTTATTTTTATTTTTGGTATTTTTTAATTTAATTTTTTACTTTATTTTATGTATAAAATGTAGAGTTATCATTTTACCCTTTAGAAAATAGTTTAGATTTGATCAAAGTCAAATTTATGGATCATCTAGTGGTCAAGCTAACAAAAATTATCAATTTGGACCTCAAGTGCTAATTTTTGAAATGTTTGAAATTGTAATTGGCACAAAGTGAATGTTAAGGTAAAATATGTGAAAACTCCAAATGTTTGGAACCGTTGTTACAATTATCCCAAAAATAAATTTTAAAGAATGAAGATCAAATAGGCATTTAAGATGTATATAATGAGGCAAAGTTAAAGGTATATAGATTTGCTTGTGGAGTTCCATTTTTCCAATGAATAACGTTGTTTGCTTGATTTCAATGTTCATGGGAATAAAATTGTGCCATTTCCTATTGACTTGACGAGGCATATAAAAATCATGTCTATTTTTGTGTCGTATCGTATTGATAAACTTCCTTTTTTATGTATATATTGATTTGAGCATATAAAACTTGTCAAGATTGATCGAGCCTTAGATTGTTTGGTTTGAGAATAAAATAAAAGGAAAACAGCTAAGTCAGTGCAATCTTGGAGTACCAATGTACCACGTGCTAATTTTGTCCCCGACTCAAAGCCACTAAGTATACATTTATTTGACAACATTTTCGATGTAAAATTAATAAAGATGCAAAGTTGACCGTGCATTGCTTTAAGATTACTTCATTTGTGCCGTTTAAGGAAAAAAAAATAATGATAGAATGCCAAATCTTCTCGAAATTGGTAAATATATGATTAATGTCACGTTACTTATTAGTATACATTATCATATTTTTACTTTTCAATTTTAATAATGCAAACCTTATAAAATCAATACTTCAATATACAGATACACACATACATTAATGCATGTTCTTTATATATGTATCTAAAGTAAAAGACCATGTTTGGAAAATGATAAGAAGAACATCCTGCTGACTTCAATTAATATATTTCTTGTGCCAACCCAGAGAAAGAAATAGCCATAGCTCTACCCAATTTAATAAATTTGAAGGATAAGAGAATTTGGCATATAGCTCTTGAAATTTTTATGCACATTAAGCTATTAAAATGCCATCAGCAAACCAAAATTTCAAAACATTTTAAGCCCCTTTAATTTGTTCTGTCACATGCTTAATCAATCTCATTGAGTAGACTGCACACTATCGGTCCATATCGAGATGCACTACTCTTCAATTTACTTGTTTGTAATTTATTGGTCAACTTATTTTTTTAAGTGTAACTTTCAACCTTTTTAGGGTTTACCCATGTCTAGGAGCATTTTTTATCCAATTTGTAACAAAACTTTTACCATTATATAGTGTATATTAGTCTCATATCAATCGCAATTATTGACTGACCGAGTAGAATGACACATGTCCTTTTAAAATTTAATTCATTCTTCTTAAAAATGACATTTTTGATAATTTATTTCTAAAGTAGTCAATAATTGCAACAACAATAAGACCCATGTGCACATGCCAACGATCAAAATTTTTTTAAATATGGGATAAAAATCGCTCCCAGACAAGGACTAGGTTTGTAGCAAGTCAGTGTTTAATAGATAGATATAATTCGATGTACAATATCACTTTTATTTTATTATCTTTCCCATAACATTTTAAACAACAAGAAGTAGAATATTTTATAAATATGTAGATTATGTACATCTATATTATGTGTACCTTACACTATATTACAAGTGCTTAAAATGACGTACAAATTATTTTCTAAACATAATTTTAGAAGTTACTTATCGTCCAAAAGCTCCTCAAACAAATCACTCAAGAGTTGAATCTCCAACTCCATTGCCATTTCTTCATGCTCCTCTTTAAACTCTTTCCAGTCCATTCCCCTGTCCATATCTTTAACACAGACCTCCTTCATGTCCTGTGCCTCCCAATTTTCGTATTCTCCATTGATCCAAGGTTCTGCAGTATTCTCACAATCATCAAACTCTCCATTAGTTTTAGCCTTAAAGAAATCAAACAGCAAATTATCCTCGTGGTTCTCTCCAAGATTTTCCAATTCTGCGAGGCTCTCGGATTGTTGAAGTCTTTGCATGAACATGCATTTTCTCTTGGCAAAGGTTGGATGAATAGGAAATATGGATTCTTCGTCTTCATAAAATGGAGAATCAAGAACTGAAACTGGGCTATGCTGCTCAGTTTCTCCGAATGACAACTCCCCCTGTATATCATAATTATTCAGTATTAATAAATAAGATTTGTTTTATTCAACAACTGGCCCTTTTGTTTCACACGTAGACAAATCTCCGTCGACCCACAACCTTTATATTCTGATATTCTACCAGCAGACAGCGAAAATAAAAAATTCAAAAACTGGCAAAAAGAAAGAGAAGAAAAAAAAAAGGATATTATTTAAGTTTTAGAAAATTATGAAATTACCTCTAGATTCCTTGTTTTACTCCCCTTTTCACCACCCCACGACGGTGAATCGGCTGCGGTAAAGTCACTGTCACACCAGCTAGATCTGTTGCTGCATGAGGTCGTAGTACTAGTAGAACCTGTGGTGGTGGTGGTTGTTGTTGTTGTACACCAAATAGGGGACGATGAAGAAAAATCCAAAGGCATAGCTTTCTCCTCCGCCAAGTCCTTGAAAGATCTCCACCGTAAAATGTCCTTGACTTTAACGGACACTTGTGGGAAATTTTCGTTTCTGTTTTTGGTTCTTCTGGAGAGTTTACTGGAAATGCTTCTTGGTAAAACTAGTGGAGATTTCACAGAAGCAAATGGGAAGAATTTAACAGCCTTAATGACTTTGTTGAGTGCATAAAATGTGGTTGCTGCAGCTTTTGATCCACTTCTAAGAAGTATTGGAGAGGGTTTGTTCGTTACATTTGATTTACTTGTACTGTTTCTTGGAAATAATCGAAAATTATTTGATGAACATGAAAAAGAATCATCTTTGAGGAAATCTTTGAGCATTCTTGGTTCATGTTTAAATGAAAAAGAACTCTGAAAATTTTGATCAAGTGATGATGAAGCCATGGATTATAACCACCCCCCAAAAGAGTTTCGATTTCTGAAACGTGCTCGTATGATGTATCTATACAAGAAATACTAAAGTTGGTTCTTGAAATTAAATTGGGTATTACAAGGGAATTGGTTTGGTTTTCTTGAAAGAAAATGTGGGTTGAGGTGGACAATTAATGAAAGAGCAAAGATATATAAAGTGGTTCAATAGGTGGACAGAAACAAAGGATTTGGAGAAAATGACAAACAACACGTAGAAGCATGGATGTTTCTAATTAAGATTATTTTAATAAAAGATTCTTGCAATAATAGTTGTAACACTAGACAGTTTTCATCACATGATAATTGATAGACATGATTAGGGTGGAACACATTAGCATTTTCTCCACGGTTTCGTTTTAGTCGATTTTAAACTAATTGATTTCAACTTTTTGAACTGCGATGTCATATTAAGTTTTGATATTTCATCTTAAAAAATCAACTATTTAAGAGAAGCAACTCAAACTTCTATATGTTAATTATTATTCTTAGATTTAATCAAAGTGAAATTTACGTGGAGTTCGCTACTTCACTCTCTGAAATGTGGCATCCCAACCCCTTCACATTCATTTCGCAAGCCTCTCATTCATTTTTAAAGAATCGTGGTGGGAGAACAATTCAAAATATGAAAACTGATCACTCATGACTTTCTCCATGTCAATGTATACGACTCTATCTCTAATTAAGGTATATTTCCTCCATACTCTCAAAAAATAGAACCGAATAATCCTTATTTGACTCAAAAGTGGAGAAATTCAAATTTACCCTTGATAGTATATATGGTCATGTTTATCATGATCCAAAAAGAGTCACTGGAACTTGATAGGTAGTTGCATAGAGAATAAAATTAATGTGCATGTTTTGTTCTTTTTTGCTTCTAGTGTATGGCTAATCAAGTTTGTTTATGAATTGATTTGGAGGTTTGTCGGACTGTTTAGTGAGTAAGGGGACACTAATAGACCGTTTATTGGTACAAAAAATAAACTAATAATTATTGGAAAATGGCATCAAAGTGTAGACTTTGGGATGGAGTAATAAAATGTTAGAGAATCTCAAGTTTTCGACTACGTGTGATCTCCACCCTTTAGTTACTTGGCACATCTTTAAATTTGAGCTAATGTTTCGGAGGGGGAAAATACATTATCGCTAAAAAAATTGATTAAAATTAAAATTAAAATCAACAATTAATTTGTACTGTACATTTCATAGAACTCATAACTTTCAACCACACATTCAATTAACTTTTATTAAAATCTGTTGAAAATCTAATTTTAATTTCTACAAAACAGAGGCTAATATTATTTAGCATTGTGTTTTTATGGTGATTTTTTTTTCATTTCACTAATTATATCGATGAAGAACTCAGCACATATAATTTCTTGCGATGTGTCTAAGGATCCATTTTCAAGTCTTTTGACTCCGCTCATTTGATGTTGCACTAAAACCCCTAGGTGAACAGTATCGCGTAAACAAGAATGAAGTGAATGTGAATTTAAATATCGATCCCACGAAAACTAAATATTTATTCTAGTTTTCAATTAACCTAACTTTAAAAGAATAATATATTTAAGATTAGATGGATGAAAGTTATTAATAAAATTTAAAACTAACTAACTAATCTAATTAATTGGGAAGAATTTATGAATACTCAAGTAAGGGTAAGCACAAGGACTTCGAGTCCTAATGTATTCTTCCATTTTAAAATCAATTTAAATGTTTAACAATACTTATCCGGATTTTAAGATCAATGTCCATTAAAATAAATTATTATAGAAGAATCTAGAATTAAATATATCCTCACATATGATCCAAAACATCCCTATCCTGTATGTAAATGTAAATGCATTAAATCACATGAATATTTACAGTTCTGAATCATGCAAAGTATAGTGATATATCATTATTCTTTATTAGACATCATACAATAATTTAATTATTGTCCAAGTAATTGAAAAGCAATAAGATCTCAACAATCATTCAAACTAAACAAATGCTTAATGTTAAATTTTGAAAATTAATACCAAAACATAATGTTCAATTTATCCTAGTATCGACACAATTAGACAAGCATCGTAGATTACAATTATGATGCATTTTCATGACAATTATATACAAGCTTGAGTTTTACTTTAATATAAATTATACTAAATAAGGTAAATATTCGCTCAATTCGAAATAAATAATCAAGTTTGGAAACTCGAATAAGTATATAAAAACGCTTATAATTGACTTAGGAAATACGCATATCGTTTGGCAACACTAAATCAAAATAATCAAATGATTTTTTTTGACGTGTGAAGTTTCTTAAGACTTGGTCATATAAATGTCCAATGATGACAAATTAAATGGGGTTTGAAAAAGAGTGGTGAGGTATGGGAGGGTTGTGCAGTTGTTGGTGGAAAGCAAATGAAATTCGTGGACTAATTTTATTTTATTTTTATGTACGAATGAAATCTTACGTAAATGGGAACGAATCAAATATAATTATTGTCTTCTTTATTTCCTACAAGAAAATCTAAATTAACATGGGTAGCAAATCCTGATTGCAGGATGCTGTTGGTCTTGCGTGGATAATATGAATCATCCTCTATGCATTTTGTACATTGAATATTATTTTGTATGCATGCGCGTTTTAAATAACACTTTATTAAGAATAAAATTTCATACTGCTTAAATATTAAGAGAATAATTAAGAAATTAATTGAATCATTCATTTTTTAAGATTGAACTTTAAGAGAGAATCACGAGAGGATATTAAAGTCTAAAAAAGTTGAAATGAAAACTTCATTATTTTGTCTCGAGCTTAATAAGCGGTCATATTACACGATTGTCTTCAAATGAACCACCATGTTGCAATAATATTTTAAGATAGAACCTCATGTTGGAAAAACATTATCTGACGGTTATTCACTTTAACAAAGTTCACCTTTTAAAATATAGAAGTTCAAAATTCAATACGTTTTATATGTAGGATCAGTTTAATCATGTAATTAACATGATATTTACTTCTCTTTATTCAAGAAAAAAAAAGGAAATTCCTTGGATAAAAATAGCAAGAATAAAAATGTACTTTTTTATTTTTTAAATCTAATTTTCATAATTCAAAATTATCAACTCCTTAGGTATCTTTCTCTAGCTAAGTTCTTTGGCAACCTAAGTTTGGTATAAATTAGCTACATAATATTTATGGTAAAGGAATCCATCAGGCCTTTTGAGCATATTGTCAAATATATTTTTTTATCTACACATTTAGAGCTTGTTTGAGCTCCTTCTTTTAATTATTTTTTTTTCAAAAAATGCATTTTGCAATAGTGTTACGATAGAGAATGCGTGGTTAAAAAATAAAAGAAATTTTTGAATTTGTGTGTAATATTCTTTTATTGAAAAATGTGTGATTGAAATGTGGCCAAATCTCTACTCAAGAATTCATTTTGATGGAAAAAATGGGGCTCAAACAAGGACTTAGTATGATTAACAATTTTTATTTATTTATTTATTTATTATCTATACATCCAATAAGACTCAAAACTTAATAAGTACTTAAAAAACATTACCAAGCAAACACTTAGGGCATGTTCTCTTTGTCGTTTTCGGACCGTTTTCTGTTTTCGATTTTTCAAAACGATGAAAACGCGTTCTCTTTCATATTTTTGA